>JABASI010000332.1:0-42430 GCA_019776505.1 Tomocerus nigrus
AGAAGACAGCACAGATCATCAATTAGTACGATGGTTACGAGCTCGAGAAAACGATTTGGAGAAATCGGAAGAGATGCTACGAAAGTCATTAAACTGGCGTGAAGTAAATTGCATTAATTCATCACTTCTTGCTTGGAAACCTCCAGCGATGTTTACTGACAATTATAAAGTGGAATTCAGCGGCTATGATGCAGAAGGAAGTCCAGTGATAATTTTCACATTTGGAAAATGGGACATTAGGGGAGTCGTGGAAAAAGGAGAAAAAGTTGCTTTGCTAAAATACAAAGATCAACTGATTGAGAAAATTATGGAACTCATGAGGGAAAATTGCAGCAAAAAGAAAAATGTTACACAATTCGTTTGCATTTCAGATATGCAAGGCTTCTCCTTGCGTCACATTATGAACAAAGAAGGTGAATACTCCTTTGATTTACAAATAGTTTCTTTCGCAAAATGATCATTAAAAAATTACATAATTAAATGTCTCAAATGCATTTTATCCAGCACTGGAAGCGATCTTGGGTTCTGTGGCGTGTTTTGAGGCAAATTATCCAGAAACACTAAAAGCAGCATACACTGTCAACACTCCGAGGGTATTTACCGTGTTGTTTAATTTAATGAAGCCTCTACTAACAGGGAGAACACTTTCGAAAATATTTATTTACGACAGCAATGTAGCCCGCTGGCAGCAACAAATTCTGAAACATGTCCCAGCTTCATCAGTTCCCGTCCGTTACGGAGGAACACGAATGAAAGGCTTTAAAATGCATGACGATTTTTGGGAAGATTTTTCTGACATTGCCAGCATGTTGGAAAATGACGATAAAGGAGAAGAACACGGGATGACTATTGCGAGGGTGGCTGCTGGAGACAAATTCGTCGTTCCCGTTGAATTATCTTCGGATGGAAAACGAATTGAGTGGGGATTTAACGTTGATGATAAGGATATTGGATTCTCCATTGTTTTAGGGGGAGAAGGAGAAGATTCTCCGAATAATAAATCTAAATGTCACGGCAAGGCAATAGAAATTGTCAAATATGAGCGTACTAATTCACATTCCGGCTGGGTTGTTTGCAAAAATAGAGGCAAATACCAAATCATTTTCGACAATTCATTTAGCAAATGGAAACCAAAAGTGATTCATTACAAAGTAAACACACTATAAATTATTCTGATTTTTGGTCTCATTATTACATATTATGTACCAATAAAAATCATGCACTAATAATTTTTTACAAATTCGTTATTTTCACTGAGCTATCCAACCTATAATCATCAAAATTAACTTCTGTGTATTTTTAAATGTTAGTCTGAAGCTAGTGTTATTGTACATCGTTTGCCAAAGCAAAATACTCGTTGTGCGAATTAATACTTACTGTAGTAGAGGCATAAATGTCTTATTGACTTGTACGTGTTGTAATACACAATGTTAAACGGATATAATACAGAGTAGCGTTGGGATATAGTAATAACAGTCATATTGACCAAGTGTCCGTACAACATGTTACTTTTAACACTAATAGTCTGTATGAGGTTTTAAGGAAATATTTCCTCACGTTTATGACCGTAAAACAACCTCGTTGACCTTGACCTACTGATACCATTGTCGCGTAAGATGTACGTCAATCCGTCCAAAAGTTATCGTGCCAAGGGACGGCCAGACAGAAGGACATCAGACAGATTGTGCATTCCATGCTGAACAGCTACGCTACTCTGAATAACCATTATGAGATTATGAATGACATTTACATGTCATTTGCATGTAATTCACCAAAGATTGAGCTCAAAAATTATGATATATTTATATAGTATATGTATCATATTTTTGTTGACACTTTTAACCTTTTGTCAAATGAAATCTGCAGTCGATGAATCTGAAAACATGTATTCATAAGCTACACACTTACCTTGTTAGTAATACCACTCTTTTCCCTTAGTGCAACCTTGTCATTTTCTCGTTCATTTAGCATAAATGATAAATTCATATCATAATGGATATCATACCTAATATTTTCTTCCATTCATTAAAACGCTTTATGCACATCCGGTGGTGGTGCCTGTGTAAATCTACAATTAAATATGATAGAATTGTATTTTGTGCCTGAAAAAATGCATCAACTTGTGAATTGCACAGTGAATGTCAGTTCTATTGAGGGACACTAACCAAGCCGATAATTACTACACAAGAGAAAATAATTTTATGTGCGGGGGGAACTAGATTGTTCGCCATAGTAGATATAATACACAAATACTGCACTGGGAGGATTATTATGCTCTTCGATCGAATAACCTTTACTGAACGCAAGCTATTTGTTTTGTATTCTCTCTCTAATACCGGGTAGCAGCAAACTCGCTATTAAATGTATCAGGTATCTGTTTATATTACATGAATTATCGATCAAACTATTCCATTAATCCGGAAGACGCAAACAAGCACAAAAATACATTTATAAATCCTTGTTCAGCATTTACTAATTGTGGATTAAAATCGTTTATGCACTAAGCCAAGGCACTACAATGTGGATACCACACACAATTCCTCCAGTAGTCTTAAGAGCTTACACCCCTGGCGATCACAGAACGGATTTGGAAACTCTAAAAAGGCAATACGAAGGGAGAGTTTTAATATCTGAAGATCCTGAATGGCATGTTGGAGTTTTTCCTAAGAAGGGACAAGTGTCTCTAGCCCTCCTATGTTTAGAAATGATCATTGACGGATATGAATATTATATTCGTCTGATAAAATGCCGTAATTATATCCTCCAGAAGGAATTCAATGAAAAACATCAGATTTCTGGTGGGTAAGTATATCTTCAAATAGTATATGCCATGAAACCACTGGATTTTCACATAAACATAGTTAAATACTATTGTATACTTTTCATTTTTGATTTGATCTGAGAATTATTTGCAACAAAAATATCTTTCATGAATTACTGTAATGTTTTAGTGAAATGCATTCTGTATGTTATCTGTATGTGTAGAGACGTCGTGTCGGCTTCAGATGACAGTCGACATTCAAGAGTCCTAGACACTTCCAAAACAGTTGCACTGAAAGAAGAAAGCACGGAATCAGCATTAGAATTTAAGAAAATTCCATATGTGCTAGATATTCTAACAGATCTTCAGCGAATGGCTGTCATTGAGGAATTGGACGTTGAAGAGATTGCTTTTCATATTGCTGTTGAGACAATACCTGATGATCATTATTGGCAAAGAGCGGTTGCTACTATTTTCCCAGTAAGGAAATTCTTAAAAGCGTTTTTAACAACTATTAATTTCTGATGTTTGAATTTATACTTGGGTAATGATAATTGAGTCTTTTTGTAAGAACAAATTCAAATGCGACACAAATTGGAGGAGAACATATTTAAGACTGTACACAGAAAACTACATCGAGCTATTCAATCCTCGCGAGGACGATATTATTCATCTAATCAAAATAGTGAATTTAGTTTCTTCAGAGGTGACCACTTTGAAAATCGAGCAAATTTTGCCGTATTGTTACGGGGCTGAAAAAGAAATCGCAGCTTTTGTGCCGATTCCGGAGTGAGTGTCCCAAAAAGTTATTACCTACTCTTTTAAATTTTTGAACAGAATGTACCGTTTTGCTGTTTACCAAAATGATACGCGTTTCGTTTACAGGGACGATGAACTGGGAGTTGGCGAGGCTGCTGAATTTGACGAAGGATTTCCCAAAGCGGACGAATTACGGGACAAAGCCTTTCGAAAGCAATCTATGGCCATGAGAAAGGAATCTGAAGTTCCAGAATCCGAAATTTCCACACTAGAGATACCCGGTATTCAAGTAGAAGATGGAGACAGCCGACTTTCAGCCTCTGATATTTTGTCTTCAGTACGAACAAGAAGTAATTCTTTAGCAAGTGGAAAAGAAAGAGAAAAATCAGAAAAATCAGAAATTGAGTCCCAATCTTTGCTCGAAGCTGAAGAAACCAATTTCCAACCTTTAGACAGAAGTAGTCATTTAGATTTCAACGAAATTCTTCCGTTGCTTATCTGCCTGAAAGAAATCAGTCTTGTCTTTGAGGTTAAAAATGTTGGTTTCGAATGGGATGCAGCTTTTTTCAAATTTACAGATGAAGATTGTATTAATCTAGCAAAGGGTAAGTTCAACAATGCTAAGTTTCTTGCTTAAAAGTCACATCTAACCGATATACACTTCTCGATTCAGCTCTAATGAATTCTCCAACAATCGAAATTTTGGAAATAAATCGCAGCCATATAAATGGCGATCAATTTGGCACTCTTGTTACAGAAGGAATCATTCGTATGCCGAAACTCAAGAAGCTGAACATATCTTACAATTCTATTGCTGACATTGGTAAATAAAAAAATAAATAACATTGTTAATACCTATATACTTGTAGTTACACCTACCTCGTAAAGTTTTGATAAATAATCGCAGTCAGAAATGGCATTATCTTTTATGTTTATTTTGAATATAACCGAAATAATTCGTCAAAACCATAACTTTCCGAAATAAAGCCCCAAAAACTGAATTTACCCTACTTCCTTATTTGGTATCTAACTAATAGTTCGTCGGGTTTTCTCGGGCTGTCGAAGCTTATCCTCGAAAATGATTTTATTATTTTGGAAATATTCGAAATAACCATTTCCCTTTAGTAGAAATCGGAGACCTACATAATTGTACTATTCATAGGATTTAATTTTACCAAAATATTCGCAGAAATGTCGTTGGTACAATTTGTGCTTTTGCAGGAACAAGTGCCTTATGCCATTTAATGGAGAAAGGAGAGCACAAAACTCTAGAAACAATATTGCTAGGTCGAAATAGGATTACCGACGAAGGAGCAAAACAAATTGCAGAGTCTCTAGAAAACAAATGAGCACGTTTTACATATAGATCTACGTCTCAATCATATCGGTACTTTTTAATTTCGTGCATTCTTAGTATCAAGGGTTTGGTACAGAATCTGGTGATTTTATGGCCTAATACAGTAATGAAAGTGTCGAATGTTTTCTTCACAGGAAATGAAGGATGTCAAATGATTGCTGAAGGTCTCGAGCACAATAAAAAGCTGCAATATATTTCTTTATGTGGAAATCGCCTCGAGAGTCTATCTTGTCGTTCCATTGGAAAAATGTTACATAAAAACAACAGTTTAACAGAAATTGATTTGAGTTGTAATATCTTGGAAGAAAAGGGAGGTGAACATCTGTACGAAGCAATCCAACATACTAAAAATCTTAGGAAGATTAATCTAAGACTAACGGACATCGGCTATGACCTGGAATACAATATCTCCAAATGCCTTATTCAAAATTCGGAAAATAGGGGACTTTATAATGACGAAAAATGGGAGAAAGATTTGAATTTGAATGCAGTAGACTAATTAAACAAAAAGACTTTTGCAAATTCTAACTTAAAAATAAAATAAAAGCGTCATACGTGAATTTATTCTTGATTTTTATCATGAACGCATAAGATACATTTATTATAAGAGTGGGCAGTGGGTACTGGGCAAGGATCCTAGATACTCCCTCCCCCTCCCCTCCCCCTTCCCCTAAATACTGGGTACAGGTGTACAGTACAGTCCTTGGGTAATGGGTACAAATTAAAAATATGTGTTGCTACGTAATTCAAAAAAAATCCTTTGTGATGCAGATGCACAAAACTTTTCCTAGTCCTAAATCTCAACTCAATCCTTCATTTTTGAATATAAAAATGGTTTCTAGTAAATCTAATCTAGGTATACTAAAATAAACCCACCTTAGGCGAACCAACAAACCTAAAGGTCCAACCTTTTTTGAATACAACATAATAACACATTTTAACACTTATTTATCTTTAGCTTTCATTGCACTAAAGAATATTTACTCGGGTACCTATTGATTCTTCCATTTGTCTGAAAGCGAGGAATACTATTAAATATAAAGCGTAATCCACCGTCCAGGTCAGTAGATTACTAAAAAGGTCAGCAATAAGAAAAAGAAAGTAAAAAAAGAAAGATGGTTAATTCGAAGCCAGAGACCACTAAGCGTCGGAAGACAATAGCAGGAGGACTGGCTGCAACCGGGTCTGGAGTAGGAAAGAAGGGAAAATCCGGGTCGGATAGAAAGAATCGGAGTAGAAATGAAGATGACGAAACACACGCAGAAAAGGGTAAGAAAGGACGTGGCAAAGGGAAAGAGGCTGAAAAAGGGAACAAACTGTCAGCAGGAGGAGGAAAGAAAAAGAGTTCGACAAAAATATCTGGAGCAGGATTGCTGAAAGTCAAAGAAAGTGCTATGAATCTAACGGAGATGGTTCGCGAGAGTACGTTAGCTATGAAGACATTAGAATCTGAAGATCATGTTCGTACAACAATGTCAGCTAAACTTAAGGCCACCCGATCACGCCCACAAAAAGTACAGTCGAAAGCGAGTAAAAATTATGCCACTTTGAAACGAGGGCAAGAGCTATTGAATAAACGTGAAATGAATCAAAAAGATTTAGATCTAATAGAAAGAGCCAAGACTTGCTATGAAGAAGCCAATAAAATTTGGAAAATGGCATGGGAAATCATTTGTGAGAGATTCTACACTCTCAATGCTCCTTTGATTACTGTGCACGAACTTCGGGATACTTGGAGAAGATTAATCCAGCAACATTGGATGGACGAAGATTACCGTAACGGAGCGTATCCTCCAGATAAACTTCTGGTTCAAGATACCCCACCCCTTCCCCTTGCTCTTGACTCCTGGGTAGGCACTTTATAATGCATTTAAAAAATATTTTTTATTTTTTTATTTACACTTAGGCACTTTATAGTAATGTATTTAAAAAATATTTTTTATTTTTTTAGGCCCGTGGAGCAATTGAAATGCTCCCTGAAGCAAAACGAGAATCTGTGATGGATCCTTTTATCAGAGATTTGGATAATTTTCTTCCACTTTCTAATACCAGGGAATCTAGTATAGGAACAAAGGTCACATTCCCAATGGGACTCCCAGAAAAGAAACCTATCCATGAAGCGAGGAAGGAAAGACAAAAGTCTGTTATGGTGGCTCATACACGAAGGAAAACGATGTTTATTGATGCTACAATCCCCCTTTTAGGAGATATAAAAAGAGATCCTGCTACTCCTGAAATCACCGCAGAGGAATCCACATCTTTAGAAC
The DNA here is from genome assembly GCA_019776505.1 of Tomocerus nigrus. Classification (NCBI taxonomy): domain Eukaryota; kingdom Metazoa; phylum Arthropoda; class Collembola; order Entomobryomorpha; family Tomoceridae; genus Tomocerus; species Tomocerus nigrus. The sequence goes on from JABASI010000332.1 coordinate 7,145, forward strand.
CTGGGCGTACCCAGATCAGTATAATGTCTTTAATTAACAGTTCAGTCCCTGCTTCTATTCGACCGCAACTTTTTGATAAAATTGACGACAATGAAATGTACGACGAACTTCATAGAGGAATTTTTGCTCGTTTCGATGAAGATTACAGTAGCGAAGATGAAGAATCGAAACTTTTGGCATTTAAGGAGAAACTGAATGTTAGTACCGATCTAAATGCACCCAAAGTAAAAACTGAAGACGTAAAGCCGAATATTATTCTGGAAAAAGAAAGCATCGTGGATGAGCCTAAAGAACATATCACCACTCGCTTATTTTTTGACGAAGAAAATATTGATCTCCTAGAAAATCTCAAGGGCGAATATTTAGAAAAGAATATTTCGACATCTCCGAAAAAACTTTCTCCAAAGTTATCACCGCCGAGATCTGACCCTATCGTATCTGACTCTTCTATTCATAACTATTCCTCAATATTACCAGAAACGGAGTCACCAGCAATATTAACCTCTTCTCCATCTACACATTTATTGACCATGGAGCATAGTGATCGAGAAAAGGATATACCCAAATCAACTTTAAGTGCTGATCGCTTAGATAACTTTTTTGCCTCCATGCATAAAAACAACTCTAAAGATTCAATATTTGGGTCAGTGAGGAGTGAGAGAGCAATTCCCTCCACAGAAAGTGTCGATGATGACTCGGAGATCACAGGCTATGCATACTCTGAAGATTCTTTAATATCTTATGATAACCTATCGGAGTTTGATAAAAAAGTTGCGCATACTTTTGGAAATCTCGAAGAATATGATAGCGACTCTGGTGGCTCTATTAATAGTTCATCAAGCTCATTTCAAAGCTCATTTTCATCGGACAGCGAAAGAGCATTCTCACCATGATATTATGCATTACATATACACTTCAATTAAGCAATAATATTTCATAGCTTAATTATTAACATCCAACTTGTCAACCGTATATAAATGTAATTGTATAAAACACCCAATCTACAATTTACATAATAAACTGAAATGCTAATTCATACAACAATCATTGAAAAAAATGCTGTCAATATTTATTCATTCCTCATTTACAACTTTCGAAATCATTATAATTTTGTCATCTTAAACAATTTTTCAACTAAAAACATTTTTTTGAGCCAACCAAATTAAGGAATTATGTATTAAAACTGAATTTGATTCCATTATTACCAAAAAACTCGATTTGTAATGGACGAAAATGGGAGAAGTTGATTGACATCGACAGATTAACAATCCAGGAAGGTCATCACAAGGCTCTAACATTTCCAACATTTTCGCCTAATGTTTACAAATTATACGGCTCTTTGTGGTATTGTTTGATCCATTTATACAAGTAACTGTATGGGACATCTCCGGTAGGAACCGTTGGTTTGACTTCAAGATTATCTCTTCCTCTGCCTGCGTGAGTTCATCAGAAAACCAAAAAATAAAATTTCGAAATATTAGTAAATAAAAAAGGGATGCTACTACGCTCTTTGTAAGAAATAGTATGAGAAATTTTGATTTGTACCATCATTTCTCTGCAACTGTTTCGGTTCGTTTTGCTTTTGAGAAGGTCGTCGTCTGCTAGGAGAAACTGAGTAACTGGTGAACTCTTTGGGGAACGTAATACTGTCTGTAGAAGGTGCTGAGCTTATTCTTCTGGTAGATTCGTAAGACGATGAAAATGACGTTCGTTCAAAATTTCTTCCGGAGTTTTCGTAGTGGGGATGCCTTGATTCAGATCGTTGGCCATTACTATTGCAGGCACCTTTCGATCTTTGTCTTTCAGAGCAATTACCTGAGTCAGATTTTGGACGACTCCTTCTATTGCTATTTGCTATACGTGACTGTGGAGAAATCTCAGATTCGTAAATAAGTCGACTGGGGTCTAGTCTACTGGAGATCTGAAGACTTTTTAAATCATCATCTCGAAAAACAATACGGTCTGGATCCACAGGACTTCGTTTTGCATTCCTCGATAAATCTATATTGAAAGTGCACATGCACAGTGCAAGGTACATGATAATTATTGTCCTAGTTTAAACAGCTCAGTATATTCTACATATACATACATGCCAATTAACATAGTGATGCTCAAAATAATATATCAATTTTATGTACTTTGGGTAAATAGACATTATCGAGGTTTAATTAATACATTAGACAATTAGACCTACGAAGTTGAGAAAAAAGACTAGGTAGGTATTACCGGAATTACTCTTGAATATTGAATCTTGTCTCTGACACGAAATCGGTTCCAAAACGCTGGAGCTACAAATGATTGCTAAAATTACCATTATGTTCAGTGACACCATTTTTCCTGTTTGGAAAAGTACCTTTGACAAATATAGAAGTAGTACTTATTATTGTAGTCTTTTGTTAACAACGTTCGTACGATTGACTCCAAAACCCGAATGCTACCTATCATGAAAAATTGAACATTTATTCAGGAAAATCTATTATGATCTGCTGAAGGAATGCAAACTGCAATGGAAATTCATGGCAATATATAAGGACTATATTTACGTAATTTATTGTCGTATATACACAAATAGCCCATGATTACGTTTCAAAAACCTTGAAAACTTTCTCAAGGGTTTACTGTAATTTACTTGTAAGGTAAAATATAGTAAAACCACACGACCACATTAAAATATCTATATGCATATTAGGCCAAAAACCACTCAACAAGGATAGAAATAGCTATACAGGAATACAGGTATACCCATTACCCACTAATAAAATGAATGTTCATTCAAGACTTCAAGAGTTCAACAATATACTCTATAAAATAAATTACATGATTTATGGTTGTAGTTGTATGTAGTACATTTTTTTAAATTAATCCGAAGGTTGCATTAGGAATTAAAAACAATCCCATTTACCACGAATTAGTTTGGAATGAATGTACAGATAGTACCTACAATTAGGAAAATGAAAGCAAATTAACTTTGGTAAACTACGCAAACAAAAATCTTAAGGAAAATCGGAAAACTCTGATTCCCATCCATAACATTATGTAGATGCAGGTAAGCCATTCACAAAGAACAAACCCAAATCAGGCAAATTAATTTTTCTAAAAATAAAAACAAGTTTAGTCATAAAGGGTCCTAGACAAATGGAACTTCCCATAATGTAACTTTCGTCTTGCAATGCAAATGACATTTCATCTCTTCGTAATTCACTTCTATTAAGTAACACTCGAATTTTTTCTTGTTTTTGTAGAATAAAAAATATCGTTTTGCGAAAGTGAAGTAAAAGTTTAATGCACAAGAAAAATTGTATCCTTTTGGGTAGTTTTAGATCAAGTGAACATTTCAATTACACTTACATTTAATGAAAGTTGGCAATTGCATTGGTCTGTTTTGGTAGCTACACGGTTGGTGTAGAGTACTACACTTTTCCTGGTAGATAAATAAGGGCATTACATTTGGATATGGCTACAATTGAGTTCTCGTGACGCTATTTTCATGAACTTACTCAAAAAGGATTACCATTACCTACCAGAAATGAGGAGATGCTAACCTACAAAGAATAAACTACATCACACTTTAAGCAATTTGAATTTTATTATCAGAAAAGTGATATATAGCGTTGCTAACAAAGTAAAGTTTAAATAAGGATATATTTTGGATATAAAAATGACTTTACGAACATTAATTTACTCTTGGTATTTTCTAAAGTTGACATTATAAGGGAAGTCAAGCTATGAAACTGAATTTATGATTCTATTATATGAATCAGACGTTAGAAAGTCCGTCAATATTATTAATAACCTAATAACATGAATAATATTTCAGCACATTTTCTTGCATGTCAACAAAATGTTTCAGTAACAAAACAGGAAAAATATATCTATATGAAAAATGCAGTACGTACATCACACAACTAGGTAAACTGCAAAGTACTTTCTGTAGGCACTATTAAAATCTGAACTATTCCCAAATACTAAACACTTTATTAACATAACATATAAACATGAAAAGAAATGAACGTATGGATACTAAACTTATAATTATTGATCATAATAATAATAATAACATAGTGACACGAACTTGTATACCTAAGCACTTAATAGCTCATTGATTAGGTAGTGCTACAAAATACGAAGCAAATTACATTCAGAGGATGAAACATATTCTGGGCTTCTCCTCAACTCAAGGAATGTCAAATTGCTATTCTTTAGAAAAATTTCGTAGGAGCATGGCTTGAAGAAATCCGGCAGCTAAAGGAGCCCATTGAGTTAACTGAAAGTAATCTCCGTGATCAGTGAGCTCCATTAATTCCCTGCGAATGCGATGCATCTAAAATAAATTATAAAAAACAAAGACCAGTTATTAATTTGAAACAAGTCAATTTTAAGATTTTAAACAATTCACACTGAACATCATATCATAACATAACTCACATTTCGATTGGAGATCTTTTTGTTCAAAAATGCAATGGCAGCCGTCTTCAAATCAAATTCACCAGCTGGAACCGGCGCATTGTTTGCAGTACTGGATCCAGCAGCCGCTTGTATTACTGGTACCACTGGATCTGCCTGTTCGGCATTTTCTTGAGGGGGTGGGGGAGGCTGCTCATTATCTGATCCCTCGACTACATCTGTATCTTCCTCCTCCTCTTCTTCTTGATAAACCTGTAAATAACATTAATAAATATGTATAAATATATTAATTCTCTAAGAATACAATATTTTGAGCAGCTCAGCCAGCTCACGTAATCAAAATTAATTAATAAAGACATAAATGAGATTTAACTAATCTAAAACTTTACTATTTTACTAATTCTAAAATCGAAATAAATGTGAATTTAAATATGAATTACTCTAAAAAGTCTAAAACAATCCATCTTTTTTACTTTTACGGATTCAAGCCCTTTTCTTTTTAAGTTTAATAATTATTTAGCATTTAGTAGGCAATTTTATTTTTATAAATAGAAATATATTGATTTAAATCCGTTTTTACCTCATCCTCTTCTTCATTCATTGGTTCCATTCCTGAATTGCTATTTCCTTTATCTTCCTCCACTTGGACCCCAATGACACTTTCTTGTTCCTGACTTTGTTCTTCTTCCTCGTCTTCATCTTCAATACCTTCATCTTCTTCAACTTGTTCCCCTTCATCATCATCTTCTTCTTCGTCCTCCTCCTCCTCCTCGACTTCTTCCTCTTCCTCATCTACTTCCATTTCTTCGACTTGCTCAAGTTGCTCTTCTCCCTCGTCCTCTTCAGCAGGCAGGACCACATCTCTCTCCTCTTCTACTTCAGCCTCAATTTTAAGTTTCTTTTTCGGAATCGGACTTTTTGGGACTTCTGCTGGAGTAGCTGGAGTTTCAGCAACCGCTTCCGAACGATGAGGCAAGCCTCTTAAGTTTCTTTTCATGGGACTACTAACTGACTCTTGACCGGCAGCTGGGGAAATTGTATTAGTCTGCTTCGACACACTTTTGTCATTTGATGGTGTGTCAGGAGCGACATCAGATTGTTCGGCGTTTTGTGCTTCGTCGACGACTTTCTTCGGCTTACGGCCACGCTTTTTTGGTACGCGTATTTCCTCACTACTATTGACAGCAGTAACCGCCGAGGCAGTGGCACTGGCACTGCTAAAACGTCCATTTGAACTTCTTAAAGCTCCCGAACCCGATTGCTCCAGTGCACCATTTTCACTAGCATCGCCATTTTCGACAGTCCCACTTGTATTCTTTCCAGTTGCTTCGTCTGTAGAAACTGAGCCATTACAAGCTACTGCTTCATTGTCCGTGTCCTCCCTCTGCAATGCTGGATACTCGTCATCCGATGCTGAATCGCCAGTTGACTTGCGGCGTTTCTCATTAGTAATAGAATTCACTTCTCGCCAATTCGCACCAGTTGACAAAGGTCGTGAATTCTGATAACAAAAAAAATATCTATCAGCTCTAGTATATTCACAATATTATACAAATGATACAACGAAACTTACATCTCCTAGAAAAATTCCAGAGGTTACCGGAATTTCATAATCCATTTCCATATTTCTCATCCACATAGGAGGCTGAATTCGTCGTCGAGACCGGGAACTGTGCATTTCCGATTCACGGCGCATTTCTACTGGAGGAGACACTTTTTCCGCGCTTGCTTTCCTTGCCGAACCAGGTTTCACTGGCTTTGGGGTTGAGACTGATGATGTAGGTGTTGCGGATGTGGCAGGTCTAGGATGCTAATAATATAAAATAAAAGATAGTCATTACAAGAATACTGATTCTTGATTCACAATCACAATCATACACATTGTCAATGTCAAGATCACCAATACCTTAGGTGGTCGACCGCGTTTTCTTGGGACTGCAACAATTTCGTCCACAATTTCCACGTCATCTGCAACTTCGACTTTCGGGACGGGAGGACTTTTGCTGCTACTTGCTCTCTTTTCAGGCTCCACTGCAGTAGCAGTAGCTGCAACTGTTTGTTTCGACTTTGGTCCCCTCTTTTCCTGCCGTTTCTCATGATCTTGCTCGGGACTGCCGACAGGTTCCTCCTCAGATGACTCAACTTCAACTTCGTTCGTTCGGTCCACTGGAGCTTCTTTACTGGCACGCACTCTAGTCTTCCTATACCCTTTTGAAACAAAATTATGTTCATTCAGTTGAATATTTTAAATAATTTGCAAAAACTAAAACACGGAGGGAGAGGGGGATTCTTAGGATACCTTTACAACGTCCTGGTATTTTCATGTGATTATACACGCTGCTATTATAGGCAAAGGTCTTTCCGCACTTTTTGCACTCAAAGGGCGCGACTCCAGCGTGTGTCAACTTGTGGTTTATCCAAGCCATTTTGTAGATAAATGTTTTACCGCAATCATTGCACGTATATCTCTCTGCCCTTCCAGAGGAATTTGGATCCTCGCCGGATGCCTCCTCCACAATAACTTCTTCTTCTTCAGCAATCGGACTTTCAACTGCAGGCTCAGGAACTGCGAGAAGAGAAAATCAAAAACGGTTTATTTAGTTTATTTTCACATTTAAAATAATGTACTTTATTTACACATTTAAAATAATATACATTATTTACACTATTTTACACATTTAAAATAATAAATGCTATTTACACATTATAAAACATACCTTCATCCGTCATAAATTTTGCAGGTGGCTCAGGAGGCCTTTCGACGATAACAGAAGTGTTCAAACCATTTATCGCTGCAGGGACTCCGATTCTTAGAGTCATTTCACCAAGGCCGGCCATTCCCGACTGTTCATCTGTTAAATATTTATGTAAATTTGTAAATAGTTAATAAACCGTCCTATAATTATTATCTACTTTTAGTTTGCTGAGGGGCAGAACTCAAACCAAAACTTGAATCATCAATTAGTGTTAGAAAGTACAGTTATTTTATTACCTGAGGAGATTCGAACTGTGCTAGGAGAAACAGTTAACTCTCCTGCTTCCACTGGAAAATTTGGTGGAGGAATGACAATAGGTCGAGCAGATGTTGGAGGCATCAATGTAATAAAAGATGAGGGGTCATCAGCTGTTGATGGACCATCCCCGTCATCGTTCGAATCCACACGTGTCACCGGAACGGCCGGTGGGGCCGCCGACATCATCGCGGACGAAACTCGTTCCAACTCTGACTGCAAATCCTCCATATTATGCACCGGTTGGGGTTGCGGGTGGTTAGTATGAGGTTTCATCGTTCCATCGTCTCCCATATTTACCTGTCAAAAATATCAACATTTTATTCTTCCCAAGTAATTCAAAATAGTTTACAATAAGTCATAGAGTTATGTAGAATATAAGTAAAACTGATGAGACTATTCGATGGCTAATCAAAATTATAGCTTTAATTTAATATCTCAAATTATAACACTAAACTATTTACCTGATTTATTATTCAATTGTTGTAATTTTCTGTCCCAGCCTGACCGTTGTCGGCGAAAAGTAAATAATAAGTTTATTATCTTGAATGTTTTTCATCCAGTTTCAGTAAATTAAATCTCCAAGTCACATACAAGTGCTAAGATTGAATGTTTTAGCCAGTCATCATCATATTCATCTGGTTACGTTTTCTAAAAAATGAAATGATAAAGTTAAAAGTACAGAAATAATTCAATAGAAAACAAGGCAGTACAAAACTAAAAAACTGGTCAGTAAGAAGAAGAGTCAGAAGAGCAGTAAAGTGTTATTGTTTTATTAAGCAAGTGGAATTTGGTTTTGTTTGAACCTGCCTGGAACTGAACTGGAAGGGAAGTGTTATTATGTTATGATGTAGAATGCAAATGGCTCTGGTCGTTCGTGAGTGATCACATACAATTTACGGGTACGTCTTATCACTTATCGAGCCGGACTCTTTCAGCCAGTCAAAATAATATTATACCAATAAAATATATAATTTCACAAAGGTCAAATCACCCAAAATCGAATGTCAAATTGGACTGGAGAATCGGAATGTTTTTATAATGTAAAAATTGATGAAAAACAAATCGAGAAAAATATATTACGATTTGATGTGAATGATCTGAATGTTTATGTATGTGTGATATACATAATTTGCTACAAGTACAAACCCAAGAACGTATTAAGCTACGCGTAAAATCATTGTTTCGCGATTCATTTGTTAAAAAATATTTCCCTAATGCCCTAATTAATAGTGATTAAATTTAATTATGAATAATGGAATAACAAATGGCTATAGTTAAAATCGATAACTTTTGCCAATTGATTTGATTATGATTTTAGTCTTTTAGTAAAGAAATAGAAATGTAATTTCGTTACCTTTCGGAAATCTTGAATCTGAACTTTCTGAAGGATAGATAGAACAATTTGTTAGCAGAGAAGAAGAAGAGAGATGTAAAGAAAACTTCGTATCCAAAAACCACAGCAAACAATAATGCAGTAAGGTATTACTTGATACCGCTTGAGTGCGGCTAGCTGCTGTGCACTTGGTACGCTCCTATCCTAATGTACTTAAATGTATCAATCACGAAAGTGCTACCTTTACATGTTAATTTCTAGAGTTGAGGAATAATATAACTCAAATCGTCTGTCCCCGCTAGTAAAGTGTCCAGCAACAAGTGACAGGATTTTCCTTGCAGTAGTTCAAACACCACCAAAGGTGGAGCACAATTCTGTTGCGTAAACTTTGTTCGTCTTTGTGAATGAAATCTTCAAAAAAATCTTCAATCAAGCAATCAAAACAAAAACATGATGCTCTATTTTCAATTGTCTGCTTTTTTGACTTCACACTTTCGTTTTCATGAACGTTTATAATTTATAGCCGAGAGAGTCGACGAGAAGGATGCATCCTTTTTCCTTTGAGTATTTTATTATGATCCTATAGAAGTTCTCGTAAAAAGTCTTGAAAGTCCGCTCCGCTCATAAATGTATATTAATTCTAAGAAACAGATTTTAGTAAATGATATTGAAATAAAAAATAATAATGTCATGTCGCATCTTCTGTTATGCAATAATTATATATTTTCTGAGAAACCGATTTCTTTGCTTGCTTTGGAAATTGGCATTAAAGTATTATATACAACAGAAATAGAAAGTATGTGCATAATACATATTATGTATTTGATATAGACCTAAAGCAAATAAATTATTCAGAATTAATTACAAATTACAATACGTCTATAGTTCTTTTCTTTGTTTGTGAAGTGATAGGAATAGGACAATAAGCAACTTTCACGTTCACGTATGCGGATGAATTTCGCATTTCAGTATGAAGGAATAACCTTGAGTGTGGTATAAGATAACTCGCTGCTTGAAATAACTAAATTGAAATCAATAGTACAAATAAATATAATCCTCATGTCATGTCATAATAGTCATAGTCATGAACTCATGACTCATGATTCCTGAGAATAATTTTTAATCCGGAGTCAGAAATTAAAAATTATTATTTTCATTATAAAATTCATTATAAAATTATTACCTATATAATTTCCGTGGATTTGTATGCGTATGCTGTAAAATTTTAAAATGTGGTGCAACTAAAAATATGGAACAAATACATGAAAAAAATGTGGATATGGATGGACCGTTTATTTAGTTTGCTACATAATGTGATAGTATAAATAAAAAAATAAGCGTACATTGTATGAAATAGGATAATGAAACTAGAATAGAAACGCAACGCAATCCTCCTATCCCCTAGAACCTTTGGAGTCTTGCCCAGCCGAAAAAAGATTCCCCATCCTCTACACCATATCTATAATGGAAAGCCAAAGCGTTAAATTACATTACTGCTACTTTACGTCACTACAATTACAATCTGTATTAGGTAAATATAATGTCTGTTCAGACTTAGGAAAGTGTAGGTAGGTTGCTTTACTTAGAATTTAGAAGTTTCAACGAATAAGCTCTACATTTTTAGATTATCTGCAATCCACTTGAAATATGAATCCACTTTTGTATAGACAGTTGGGTACTGATTGCCCTCATAAGCCCAAGACTTAATGCCAATTTGGAGAATTTGGTTTCCGTCCTTAATGAGCAGCGGACCGCCATCATTTCCCTTGAAAATCCCGGTAATCCCCTCCGCCTCGAAAACTTCCGACTTGGCACACACCATTTTATCCGTCACTTGGCTATTCAGATCAGTCTTACACTCGTTCTCTGTGTACACGCGACTAAGTGACTCTCTGAGAAAGAAGTCCCCCATCGGAGCTTCGATGAAATTGATGAAGCCATCTCCGATTTCAGTGACAATCCTATTGCCAAAGCGGATAAAGCCCGCTTGGGATGCCGTGCAATTCCCTTCATCATAGCCAGGAACTTCCCGGAAGATATTTATCGGATTCACATGTTCATCAAAAACTACGGGCTTATTCAGCTGGACCAGAGCAATGTTGTTGTCCATTTTATTCTGAGCGTGGAAATGTTTGTGCAGAATCACCTTTGATGCTCTCCGTTCAATGTAGTGATGCTCTAAGGTGTCGTTTCCAACATATTTCGAGAATCCTAAACGAACTTGCATGCCAGCCACGTCCCGAGAGTTAAATCTACATAACAAAAATTGTGTTCAAGCATTTACTACATTATAATTGCCATAAACTTGACGCTTATTAATTAATTAAAATTCAGTGAGCACAGTAAAAACAAGATTATTATCCAACCTCCGAATGCGCTTCTTATTTACATTGACAATAACCAGTAATTGAATTTTAACTTCCACGAAATGCATTTGCTACATCGTTACAATGAACCACGGCATTTTTATGTACAACATGAAATAACAGAACTAGAATCATAAGTGCAGATTTTACAAAGGGACTATTCTCTCTCTGCATGACTATTTGCTTGAACTATAAATTAACCTCTCTGTGCTTTCAACGCTATTTTCTACGTAGAGCAATAAATGATTTAGTTTTTTACCGATGTAAGCAGTGAGCTGCAGTGAGGACGTGTCTCGAGTCAATTAAAGAGCCGCTGCATAAAGGACCGGTTTTACTTCGTGTCAAGATTGATGCCTGCGGTTAAGCCAAATCAAACACAAATTATATTATGTGTGAGCATTAGCTAGACGTGGACGGAGATAAGTAGTTACTATATTATGACATCAATTAAATCAAACGAAATTAGAACATAAAATTATATACACACAACTCTGCCGGTTCAAAACAGCAGTCGATTACCGCTAAATACCTGCCAGATACACTGCAAAATCTCCGTGAACGGCAAAGTTCATGTTTTCCGCTCGTAAAATGCAGCACAGTGACTCATAAAATTAGTAATGCTCAAATGAACTTACCAAAAATGGATAATTGTGGAGCACTGGCCATTGGTTGTATGTAGCTACATTGGGGCAACCCTCAAATGGTCTATCCGGAACGGGATTAGATTCGGATTCATCTACCGCTGGTGGTGGTGGTTGACTTGAAACTTCCGGCTTGGCTTCAGAGGGTACTGAAGACGCTGAGGAAACTTCAGGTGCTGCAGAAGAGGAAGAAGGTATTTCTGGTAAAGGACTTATAACGTCTGGCTCTGCGGAGGAATCTGATACAGGAGAAACGTCGGATTGATGTTGACTTGAACTTTCAGAATCCTCGGTCACAATAGCTGCAGGTTGGCTTGTGGTTTCAGGTTTGACCGAGGAAGATGCCGGTTGACTGGTAGTTTCAGGAATGACCGAGGAAGATGCCGGTTGACTGGTAGTTTCAGGTATGGCCGAGGAAGATGCAGGTACACTGGTAGTTTCAGGTATTGCCGAGGAAGACGCAGGTTCCTGGGTAGTTTCAGGTATGGCCGAGGAAGATGGTTCCCGGGTAGTTTCAGGAATGACCGAGGAAGATGCAGGTTGACTGGTAGTTTCTGGTATGGCCGAGGACGATGCAGGTCGACTGGTAGTTTCAGGTATGACCGAAGAAGATGCTTCTGGAAGAGATGGAATTATTTCGGGCTCCCCCGAAGAATCTGATGAAGGAGATTCTGAAAGGGATCCTTCAGATTCTACTGGTCTAGATGTTGTTTCAGGTTCTGCGGAAGTACTAGGAAGTGGATATATTCCAGTTTGAGATTCTACAGGAATTTCTACTTCAGGTACTGGTGCGACAGTTGTCTCAGATGCAGGTACATCTTGTTGAGGTGCCTCTGTTGTTGGATGAGATTCTGATGATAATTCTCCTATATCTATCGCAGATGGAATACCTGACTCTGACAGTAGAACGGTTTGAGCTTGAGCCTCATCAGAAACTGCAGCAGGGATTTCCGTTTGAGAAAGGATGATTGGTTCGACCGTAGTTGTTTGCACCACTGGAATTTCAGCTTCATCAGCTCCGGGAATCTCTTCGATTTCCTTTAGGACAACAGGAGCTGAAGTTGTCGCAATTTCATCTTGAAGTTCTTGGCGAACAGTTGTAGGGGCAGGTGCATCAAATTCATTTGTAGGAGATTCGGACTCATCTTGAACAGGAATTTCTTGAGCTGGAACCTTCGCTGAAAGAATAGTTGCTTGAGTTGTTGCGGCGGGTTCATCTTGCACAATATCTTCACGAACGGTGGTACTTTCAGCGGGTGCTTCTGCGGGACCGTCTTCTAAAATATTTTCATGGTCTACCGAATTGGCCACAAGATTTTCAATAACTACTGCGTCATTAGCTGGAGAAATGTGGTCATTTAAAATTTGATTACTGGCCACTGGTGCCGTTGTCGTTTGAACTGGTTCGTCCGCAGCGGCAATGGATTCCGCAGTAGGATTAATGTTACTGATAAGATGGCTGAGGATAATTGAACTTGGCGCCGCAGTCGTTTGCACTGGCTCATCTTCAAGAACAATTGCATCATCTTCGAGAATCACGGAATCAACAGTAGTTACTGAAGATAGCTCTTCCGCTTGTGGTTCATCACTAAGAATGGCTTCGGTTGTTGTTGGGTAAAGATCTAATTCTTCATCTAACCCCGTTCTTAAAGATGATAACAATTTACTTACAGCGCAGCAAATTGTTCTATCTCCAATATCTTTTTAAAAGGAACATTTTATTATAATTTTTGATTTCCAGTAGTTAATAGTTGATAAATTAATTTCTCAGGATTTTACTATATTTTTGTATATAGATATTCCTACTAGATGGAAAATCCGCGGAACATCGTCATTGTAATTTGTTAAGTATAATATTACCTAAAGCAGATGTCTTTGGTGATATTTCTTGAACACAGGAAGCATCTGTCGTTGCAAATGTTTCTGCCAACTCTTTATTGCGAATAGCCCCATCATCGGTGAATAAAATTGGATGACACCTTCTGACTGTGACGCATTGTCCAATTTCGCTGTCAATGGTCCGGCACTCAATTTTCTCGATAGTTTCGTCCGAAAGGATTCCGTCATCATTATCCGCTGTAATAGATAAAAGTGAAATAAATCCATTTTTATTGCATTCTCGCATCAGGAATTCTTACATAAGCAGACACGACAGAATTATGATAATTATCTACTCATACATAATTAATTTGTCTTACCTTCTATGATAATAGAGTCTTTGTTTGTGCTCCATTTCTTAGCGTGAGTGAATCCGATGGCAGCCAACAAGAAAACGTTAGCCGAAAGTAACCAAAGGGTGCGCATAATTTATGGCTCTGTTTGCTATTGTGCACAGTGTAGTAGTGTTTATGATTTTGTACTGAAGAGAAACTGCTCTGAGCCACAATTTAACTTTGACTACAATTATTATTAAATTATTCAATCGGATTAGTACCACAAGGTGAGACTGCCAATATACCATACAAATATACAACTACTTAAATAACTAAACTGAGAGTGAAGAAATGTTAAATCATAAGTTGCGTATGTGTGTGTGATTCGTTTCTTAACTGTTGAGAATGTATTGCTGGCACGATATGCACGATAGGATGAGAATCAACTAGTGAACTAGGAAGAGTTGCAGTTGTTGTAGAGCTAGTTGACTGAGAAGAAGACTCAACAGCCGAAGATCAACATACCAAGATCAAGTGAGTTGTTTTCTTTCTCTCCTTCTAAGCAAATACTACACACAGTCAGTTAGAAGAGATATAGAGTGAAGTAAAATATAAATTCAGGATTGTGATTCATAGAATGGAAGAGGACGTCAAGTAGTCAAGAGTCTCAACATGAGACATCAGATCGCAGGACAGGACAAGAAAGACAACATCAGAGATATCCACTGACTCTGAAGACTCTGAACACGAGAGAGACAGGGAAAGCTTCTATCCAACTTCTTCTTCTTCTTCTAGCTCACAATCAAAGATTTCTTTGCCAAAGGTAGATAAGTACGAATTCCAGTCCAAGTCCAGCTAGAAAAGAATCACGACTATGTACATCTCGCTCGCCCTTCTTCTTCCTTTACTGTTCTTTGTTGTTGATGAAGATAGACAGACAAGCTATACCTGTCCTTGTTATTAGAGCTAATTTTCTAGTATTGCAATATTTAGTAGGGATAATCCTCTGTTCTATTGTCGACTGTCTGGCTGGACTGTTGTGAAATGATCGGGAAACGAATGGCTATAGATAAGATAGGAATTCACTACTCACCTTTGGGATTTTGCATCTTTTTACTCATGTGTTATGCTATTTGATGTTATGCTAGTTAGGAAGAAGGGGTTAGCTTGTTTTATGCAATCTTCTACTCTTTACTGCTCGTCCACTCCTGTGATACTTAAGTAAGTAATGTGTGTAGCTCTATAGCTAAAGGTGGGTGAACGACCTGATTGGATTAACGTAAAGCTTCCACTTTAATATAAATCTAATATGTAAAGTATTCCATTGTAACTTTTGTACTTCTGGTATGAAACGTTAGGAGAGGAAAAAGAGTTTGAAGGATACTCACTTGCAAGGTGCTGTTATTTTATATTATGATTATGTCCTGAAGGTGATTTGCATTGCACAGCGGTAGGGAACAACACACTCCGATTCAAAACTATTATTCTTATATAGATGAGACCTTTAAAAAATTCAATGAGAATCAAATGGATTTATACTTACAGAGTTACAGGTAGAAGATGATAGAACTTTGAAGATCCGAAGAGCTTTTAAGACCATTCCATTCAATTACAATTCCAACTCAACCTGGCAATGATTTGCATGCAAAATTCTTTATAAGGAAATACGATACATCTTCTTCTTCTTTCTTATATCATCACAGCCATAAGATAGTAAATAAAAGGATTTATCACGCTTTTAAATGCACATATTAAGAATAAGAGAGGAAAATGCTCTATAAGAAAGGTAAGTTGTACTTTTAGCAGAGCGATTTATCTATCGTATCATTGTATATTCATTTCACTCGAGATCTAATCAAGTTCCTAATAAAAAATTCCTTAATGTCTCATCCTTTCTTCTATCAACGAAACATTCGTCTTCCACGTATAATATTTATTTCTTTGCCTATTAACTGTATATCCTGTAGAGTGCATTCAGCAAAAGCTACACTCTCCGATTATTACTCGCAGAAAATCTTCCAAACAAACACTAATGAGCAATTTTTAACAATATTCGCAAAAAGTTTCTCACAATGAAAGTAAAGGTCTTTGCTCATTACATAATACCTACCTATATTATTATATCATAGTTATATACAGTAGATATAAGTATATATCTGTCTGTACACAGTAAAACTGGAAATTAACTTATTATTAACATTCAAGCTTGCTAAAGCAGTTGGCGATTATTGTTAGCTAAGCCGAAGCAAAAAGCAAACTCCTACTCAACTCTCTTCTCTCTTGTTATTATTATAATGTTGAAAGTCAAGGCAAGTCAGGGTCGCATATTTTCCCATTAATTTCCTATCTCCGTCTAATTTTCCGTTTTTGCATCGTTAAACTTTTCTCAGAGGAATTTCTCTAACGATCTCTCTAGGTCCTGTTTTCATTCTATAATATTATTTCTGGATTATATTTAACTTGCAAATTAATACAAAAAATTTAACATCTTCTTGGCTTCTTTAGTCATTCCAATCTCGTCACCATACTCTGCCCAATTATCATATTATTAATAGTTGCCTAATTTTTGGCATAATAAATTCTGATTTGGCTCACTTTTATGAGATAATCATTTCAAATGTGGGAAAGTCTTTTTATTTAACATTTTTTGTGCTTTTCACATTACATAATGAGAACACAAAGCATAATATTTAGTACATTTGACCGTTTTCTGATTCATCTGAGATTTTATTGCTGTATAGAGAATTAATGTTTAGAACCGAAAATGACAGAACAGGCGATAATATCAGTCTTAATTATATGCTTAAAATAAACGAGGAAGGAGAGCTGAAATCCTTACATTTTATTATCAATCATAATAAGAAGTTTTTAGGCAGATTAGATTAGTAAAAGTTTTTAGGTAGACTCTTTTTCAATTTTAAATGATAATTTAAGGAGGTGAGGCATGAAATCCATTTGCAAAAGAGCAGCAGTTATTTAGCATGATAAATTAATGATCAAATTGTAAGAGAAGATGTGTTTAGCGGTTTGAAAGTGCGTATAATATAACATTTTTTGAATGATGTTGCGTTAAAATTCGCCAAAAAAGGCAGTTGCATGCATAAAATGTATAGGGATGAGGAAGAGGCTCTGTGCACAGTTCGGAAATGCCTCTTATGTATGTATATGCTTCATAAAGAGCTCATAAAATAAAGGAGGGCTATTAGCCGAGTTTTATGCTCACGAGATGAACTGGGAAATGAAACAGAGGGACAGTTACTAGTATTTATATGACAATAAACTTGTACAAGTGGAATCCTCTACTCACGACGATCAGACAGATTCAACTTTAACATTACATGGATGGACACGACAAGTCTCGCAAGGAAACTATTGCCATTGCATTTTCTTTTGTGCAAGCAAACCAAGATATTTCTTTCTAATGTAATGTAGCAGGGCGATTGTGTAGTACATAATATTACAACAGGACCATTACTCCTTTGAATTGAATTAAGTAAATGCTACATGTATACAATGCAATCTTTGTGTTATAGCTATACCGACATCTTCTTGAATCTCTTACGGGGATTTCTCCTCCAAGTATTACTTAGATAGAGGTGGGACCAGGAATACAAGCAGAATGATTATTGGGATCTGCTGACCCACAATGCAGTGCTCCTAAAACCTTTAAATGGATAGCTCTATAATAATTACCAATATTGGCTACTATGCTGCTGATGTGTATTGACCAATTAATACTCTAATTATTATGAATTATGGAATGTGGTTACTGAATGAGAATGTGTACTCTTTGGGTACCGCACACAATAATTATCACAATAAAGTAATCCTGGTGTGATTAATTACACGGGAATAAAAATTCACCATCAAAAAATAGTGGATTAAAGAAAATAGTTGTAAATATTATTCCAAAATGCAAACCCGGGTGCGAATTTTCCCCATTTATGACTGAAAGGAGGTGTGGAATTACACAAAAAATTCATTTGGCAACCCTATTCCATCCCATGAAACCCTTAATTACTACCTTACTCAAGACGATGCCTTTTTGTTACATTACATTACTACATTACATTACTTACCAACAGTTGCAGTTACAGCAATGATCAATCAATCTTGATAGTCAAAATTGAGACAGATTTACATCATAACTTATCATAATTTTTGGTAGGTAATAATTTATGTATGCTACTTTCATTCTTAGAGGATTTCTCGCTTGGGACTCCGTACTCCATTACTACTAAGAATATTATACCTATTTAATTACTTAAACCTTAAGAATCAGGTGGAACCTGTTATTCAACTAATAATATATTTGGGCAGAGCGAATAAATAATTATTGACTGTAAAATAATATTAAGAGTATGAACTTTCTGTGAATATAAATTATTCAAAGAACTCTGGAAGTTGAAGGACGAATAAATAATGAATGTGAGAGAAAGTACGATAAATTTTTCCACTTTTTACTTCACATTTCAGTTGTTATGTCTTGTATTTGTAAACGTAGTATTACATATAGTTCACTTAGATAATCTTAACTAACTTAATATTATTTATTTAGCTAGCATAATAGTAATGTAGGTTCTTAGTATTTCTTTTATGATTTTTCTCATTGTTTTTCTCTTCCATTACATATTCCATGTATAGTCGTAGTAATATTTGAATTCACACCATCATCATCATCATCTCTCGAGTATACTTCCTTAGCATTTAACATAAACATAACATACCTAACGTCCATACAGTAGTAGTAGTAGTACAAGTACAATAGAATCAAATACAGAGTGCAATCCAATACGACGATATACAATAATACAACAGCAAAGGGAAGGCACATTTATTTTCTTGATTATATTTTAAACAAAAACAAAAAGACTGGGTTTTTAGTGGATGAATTGGATGCGATTGCTTACTTGTATGATTATTTAGTTGGACTCGACTTCACATTTAGTACATTTACAACATTTCCGACTCGAGAGGTGGGATCGTCGCTTTATTAGTACTTTGTTGGCTATTCACATTATTATTTTCTTTGGCTTTGGCTGCTTGGATTGAAGCTTCTTTGTAATTCATCGGGCCATAGGAGTACAATTGCCTGTAATCTGAATCAGCATAGTCCAAGTCTCCTTCCGGCCTGTATGGCTATACACATATTTAATAATAATTGACATGATTGAAAACCTTTTTTCATTCGATTACCCATCATCATACATGATAAAAAGAATTTATCTTGAATGTGATCAGGCAGACGTATGTAAAAGCTATAGTCAATTTCCTTTTTCAAATAAATACAAATAAAAATACAAAATCATATACAATTTACATGAAAAATACACTTACAGTTCAATGCAGTGTAATTAGATTAGGTATACACACACAGTATTATAATAATATGCATCATATATAGTCACACATTGTTATTCATTAGTATGTTACAAATTATACAGGTTGATAAGAGTTATAATGACTCGGGTCCTTTGCGTTAGGTTTTTACAACATTCATATCTTACAGTAATTAACCTTAGAGTGTGCTGTATAGAGCCTAATTTTAAATTATGTGCTAAAGTTCAGAGGTCAAGGTCTATATTACAATTTGTTAGGTATGGGAACGTTTAGGTATGTTAAGTTCACGTATATATTATATAATATGTGTGTGTGTGTGTAGTTATATAAGTTAAATCCTTTATACTACATAATGTGTGTGGAGACTGATGAATACATTATACAAGTACATTACACAACCAGAAATATTTAACAATTATTAGATACATAAAAACTAACAATTCAAAAGCCAACAACAATCGTTAATACATTGTTATGTTCATTCTAACTTAATCTGACGCTTTTATTACGGCCAATAAACAACACACACATTATTTGTAAGTTTAGTATGAAACACGTTCATATCTATTATCACTCTATTTAAGTATGCTAAATACATACGTTATAATATACATACAATTCATACACGAATATCAACGGTGATACGTTTAGTACTTTTCTTGTAAATAGACTTGTAAGTGGTACAGTACATGCCTTTTTTAGATAATCCCATGTACTTTCATCGTACACATGTATAGTTTTGACTTTTCTCAAAAACACATGCAAGCAGACTTACTCCTACTACATTTATATGTTTATAAGCATTTTATAAGTCGTCTGGCCTGGCCTGGTTTTAAATATTTCTTATGAACCTATACATATTATTCTGCCAATTTTCATGTAATCCCCTTCCTAATCTTAATTACTAGACTCACTGAACAAAAACAACAGTATTTTATTCGTAATCTAGTTCCTATTTCATTTGTTGATTGCACATAATAATTATTATTAGACATACGACATACCTTACAACGGTACGTGTTTTGAATTAAAAATTTTCTAAAACCGTTTTTGAATAGTAGCCTATATACCTGTCCTATTTCAATGGGGCCATGATTTCATCGTCCGCATTAGACTATATAAATGAATTGTTTTATTTTATATATTATTTATTATATAATATATATTTCTATTGTGTCTGACTACATAATAATGTACTGGAATGTAATCCCCTTCCTAATCTTAATTACTAGCCTCACAGAACAAAAACAACAGTATTTTATTCGTAATCTAGTTCCTATTTCATTTGTTGATTGCACATAATAATTATTATTAGACATACGACATTACCTTACAACGGTACGTGGTTTGAATTAAAAAATTTCTTACCGTTTTTGAATAGTAGGTAGCCTACCTATATATTTACCTGTCCTATTTCAATGGGACCATGATTTCACCGTCCGCATTTAGACTATATAAATGAATTGTTTTATTTTATATATTATTTATTATATAATATATATTTCTATTGTGTCTGACTACATAATAATGTACCGGGACAATAAAAAACTGAACGAAATATAGAAAAAGGTGCTAAAACTAATGCCTACAATATATTTTCTGTCAAAAATCTAGTATTAATAAAGATAATAAATCCTACCCTAAATAATAACGAAAAAGTATAAATCACTACGTGCTAATAATTTCTTTGGTGTATCGCTTCATTTGGGTAATATTATTATATAATATTATTTAAAAGTATAGCTAGTTATAATATTTTAATGATTTCATATATTATATATAAGCTATGAATGATTCCAGTCTGTGATACATAAGCCAATGGACTAAATAGCTCATGCCATTCGCATTCCTCCAGCAGCATCCATTTCCTATTAGTCTTACGCATTAATTAGCCTTAGCCCGCCGGGATATTTCTGGGCAGGTCAGGACACACAATAAAATAACACTAGAGGGTACAAAGGGTAATTAAGGTTTTAGTAGAGCTATGAGATTTACTAGATGTAAATATAAATAGCTGGACAAGGGCTTTGGTTTGTTTGAGGATAGCTAGTTGGCTATAGTGACTGACCTGCTATGACTAATTTACAAAAGAGTATCCCTATGTCATACATTAATTTCATTGCCCCGAATCAAAGGGAAAGCTGCAGGATTGATGACAGGAATAGGGATGCCATTCCCGGGCATTGCACTCCCACCGTTACTCGAACGATGATGCGGGAGAAAACCGTTCGTCTGCGGGTGATGTTGATTTTGTTGTTGCGGCTGAGAGTGGTGAAGAGTGTTGTGACCGCCGTTGTTGAGGACATGACCATTCAGGTGACGTCCGTTGTGATTATTAACTGGATGCCCGTGGACAAGGTCAGCATACCATAGGCGACCCGGATGACGCCCATTGTCCATTTCCACAGCTGTGGGTGGGCTTCCTCCAGCATTTCTCATCGCTTTTCGATTCAAAGACGAAAATATCAAGTCGGCCGTTTGGGCTGAAGGAAAAGTTCGATGTGTCGTGGCACTACTTCCGGTTCCGTATTGATTCTGTTGTTGTTGTTGCTGTTGCAGCTGTTGTTGCAGCTGGAGTTGCTGATGGTGATGATTGCTCAAGGTATGGTTTTGGCTTACAGGGTTGTGATTGTGGTGTTGGTACTGGAGGGATAGAGGAGTCAGCAGGGTCTAATTTACAAATATGTACACACACTCAATTAGTATTGATTAGAAAATTAGTCAGATTAGAAAGAATCAAAGAGTACAGATTCAGATTAGCCAATTTTACACTTTCACCGTGCACGCCATTATCACATTAAGTGCGACAGTGATAGAATTGTCAATTATTAGCTAACATTTTGTCCGCATTTATGTTATCCCTGCATTCAACAAAGTGAGTCGTCAAACTTTCTTGTCAACTCTGAGTAAACATGTCACAAAAATTGAAAAACGATTCACATTTAAAGCAAAATTCAAGACAGCCACAATAAAACACATAAAAAGCAAATTCATTATACAAAAGGACACGCGAGTCATAATGCACGAAGCATATAAATACAAAAGTAAATATTAAACTGGCAAAATTTCAAAGCTCGACTATTTTGTGTTTGTTGTCAAGTATAGGTTCATTATTTTCAATAGCTATCTATATTTTAGAAACTATGAGACAAGACTAGGAAAAAAAAACTACGAAAG
Source organism: Tomocerus nigrus (assembly GCA_019776505.1). Lineage (NCBI taxonomy): Eukaryota > Metazoa > Arthropoda > Collembola > Entomobryomorpha > Tomoceridae > Tomocerus > Tomocerus nigrus. The sequence continues at coordinate 29,573 of JABASI010000332.1, forward strand.
CACCTGCAGACCTTTACTATTCATAATTAAATCTTATTGCAAATTGTAATAAAACGGAAACATAATAACAAAATACAAAAATATCAAAAAACTTAATTTGTACATGTCGAATGAACTTTCTCTAGCATAGTAATTCTTGTAATGGTCAACTAAAGAGTCATAAAGAGAAAACAAGTGAATATATATGCAAAAGTGCAAAAATAATCACAACAGTAATATTTACATAAAAATCAGAGCATTTGTACATAATAATATAGATTTTTACAAAGTGCATGTGCAAATACACAGGTGAAACTGGAGTATTTATATAGACAATGAGGTAATAGTTTTGCAGGTTTGGTATTGGTACCGGGTATTTAGGTAATCGTACGGTAAACGATAAGGTATGTGTGAAGGTAGTGCTAATAAAAGTTAGTATTCCGTAAAAGTAACGCGTAAAGAGTCATCGTCATCCATCACTGATTGATGATTAAGATAAGCAAAGAAAAAGTGCAAAGGTAATTCACTAGACCTCGTGGCGTGCAGTTTTTTTGGTGAATGGGATATTTTGGTAGACATGTTGTCTTCGGGACTTTTTCAACGTTTGTATTCGAGGAGCTGCCAACGGGGCGGATTTGCCGCAACTCTCCTCATCCCTTTGACTCTGTTGACTGTCTAAACTAGAGCTCTCTTCTTCGTCACATTGATTGCTCTCTGATGGATTGTTCATATCGTTACTATTTGTAGTGTTGACATTATTGTTGAGGTCATCTGACTCTTCATCTTCTTCATCATCATCATCATCATCTTCGTCATCATCGAGCATGGGGGGCGGGGGGATTATAGTATCACCATATAGTGGAGGGACATTAAAATGGGACACATTTCCTTTTCCCCCCGAAGCTCTTGAAGATTTTGTGATGACACTCTTTGAAACGGGTATATTAGGTTTTGAAGGGATAGTGGGTCTTTGGTTTTGACTTGGGACGTCCTTGCCGACTTTGAAAAGGTTGCTTTGAGAATTCTTTCCCATATTGCTCACATTCGAGGATGAATTGGTTGGGATAAGTGCTGAAGAAGGTTTATTGAAATGATTACTAATTCCGTATTTGCCTCGAACTGAGCGAAATAGAATTCTCGGAGCATCGGGCATTCTGAAAGGACGGAAACTTCCACCGGAGAGTGAAGAAATTCTTTGCGGACGTACTGTCGCCAATTTAACGTTCACAGGGCTTTTCCCACTATTATGTAAACTGGGCATCGTCGCGTAGTTGAATGTATGGATAGGAGTTGAAGTTTTTGGCCCTTGTCCTAAATCCGGGCTTAGAGCCGAACTTTTTGATGAGCTTTTATTTGTTTTGGTATTTTGCACGAGGGCGGCATCCTCTTTAGATGGCTTCACAACGTTCACAGGTTTAGTCAAGGGACACGAACTTCCTCCACTCGCACTTTGTGACGCCGCTCCACCACCATTATTGTTATTATTTGCAAGAATCTCCTTTTGGAGAGTGGCTGCTACGGCTTGTTGGGCCAATAACGCCGCCTTTTCCTTTTGACTTCGGGTAGAGCCATAGCCGGAGGAACCGGTTTGACTTAATTCACTGGGGGGTCGTACATCAGCTACTGACTGCTTCATTCAAGCCAAGCACCGGATGTAACAATTAAGCCATTAACGAGAAACAAAAACAAAACAAATTACCAACACACACAAAACAAAATGCACAAATTACCATTCACAAAATTAATTTTTCAAATCAATGCATGCAAAATTACAGTCAAATTGTAGTTTAAAGCATGACAAAATTAAAATCTCAAACAAAAATCATAGAAATCAATTGCCACAGATAAACATGCAAACAAATCATATTTGTTTGACAATAATTGTCTGCAAATTCCTTATTTATAGTGTCATGTCTCAGTTTTGTAGCAAGTCGCAATCCATTTGTCATACTTATCACTTTATAAATATAGACTATGAGAAATCTTTGACTTTCTACAGATTTTCACACAACGTACCTTTGATTGTGGTGACTGGAGGCCGTGAAACGGAAGATTTTCGTAGAATGCCTTACCGTCTTCACTCATGTCACCCTTTCGATGAGCGGGACTGGGATCTGTGCATGGAAAAGATAACAGCAATCATTAAAAAGTTTCTTAATACAACATGCCAGTAATTAAATGATATTTCTTTAAATAGAAATTAATAGAGATAAGAAATCAATGCTCATTGTCATTAACTGACCAAAATAAACTTGCAGATAGATTGCATATGAAACTAAAGTTACAGAAATTAGGTTTTCAAACGATTCTCACAATAGGAAACAACACAATTTAAAAATGGTAATTTGGCAATGGGCCTTATTCAAACAAACCACATCACAAGTGACACAAAGAAAGCGGAANCTCACAATAGGAAACAATACAATTTAAAAATGGTAATTTGGCAATGGGCCTTATTCAAACAAACCACATCACAAGTGACACAAAGAAAGCGGAATTGCATGTAGCGAAACGGTATAAAAGGGACAAGGTTTACGTAGTATAATTGTATCAGCTAATAAATGTATAGCAGAGTTGGACATGTCAATGTTCAAGCAAAGGCAATCAATACTTTTTAAATGGTTTAATATCAGCTTCACAGGTTACCACTGATAAATCAGCTAGTTGTCTCTAATTAATATCTGTTCATTATGTGCTACACAAGTTACGTAAATATAGTTCATGACTGTGTGCCGAATTTGACTCTCACCTCTGTTGGGCTTCTTCCTCTTTCGTGATGCGGTAGGCTCCGTAACTGAATTGTTAAAGAACACAAACAAATGATAAAACAAAGCCATGCATGGTGTTAATTAATTGTTAATAAGTCATTCTCAAATTAAAACAAAACAGTCTTTTTAAAAATAACTACGGTCAATTATTTTGCCATTTTCTACTCCCTCATCTAATTAACTAAATATATTATTAGTATTTTGTATGTTACAGCCAAGAACCACCACTAGGTATATACATATTTTTAATTATTAAATATTTGTATGAGAAAAGTAATATTATTGCCTAATGCTAAATGCCCTACGTACATTCCATTTCAGTTACCTACTACTACTATTAGTGTAGATAATAATAGTTTTATGCCGAAGTATAGTGATTGAAATTGGTCCTTATCCTAATCAATATTATTAAATATTACTGCAGATATTTCTAAGGATAGATCAATTTGTTTGCAAGATACCTACCTAATTATAATTTTAACTTATAAAAGTGTAAAATGTACAACAAATTATTTACAGGGATTAAAAAACAAAAAAAAATATATATTTCCAATATTTTCCTGATAATAATCTATTCTTAAAATTCATCTTCTTTTCAAAATATCCAAAAAAAATATATTATATCTATGTACTTATGAAACTTGCAACTTACAGCTATTACGATAAAGTGTGCATCTACCCTATTTATTATTTACAAGTAATTAACATTTTCATATTTAAAATTGCAATCTAAAATGGAATAATCTTCTCTACCTAATAATTTCGTACTAAAGTAGGGGATTTTTGGTAAAAACTGTGATAGACAATAGTGAGTGTTGTATTGAGTGTACCTGACGTGCCATCCTTTTTAGGAGAAGTGAGTGTAGACGTGGAGTGTTTAGTTCCATAACTAAAGCCATTAATAGGCTTGACACTTTTGCCCAAGCTGTGCAACCCATTTACATGTAGGTGAACCCCAGGCTTGATTGGCCATTTGGCAGTGACTGACTGATTGTGTGAGGAGGAGAGTGCTAATTGACCATTTAACGAGATTTGAGATTGACCTGAGGTAGGCGGGGGGCCACCGCCGCCTCCGTTAGCCCCGCCGGAACCGGATAGGTCTTGCTTTCCTTCCGGACTAGACAAACATATAAAGCATCGTGACATAACATTCCAAGCAAAATCAACAACAAAATCATAATTCTCAAACAAAAAAAGAAAAGATACAGCCAAAGGAAGAGAGAAGGTGTGTGACGGGCGAGGTGCTTCAAGTAAACTTTAGCAAATCCAACATAAAGAAATTAGGAAACGATAAAAAGAAATTCTTGTGTGCAAAAAATAACTTAATTTTCTCCTATAGCTTACAATTCAGTGCGCGTGGTAGTTGTGTAATTACCTTTTATCGGGTGTGTAGTGTACTTATGTGATTAGGTAAAGAATTTTGCAAACCTTTAGAGTTGTGATGTGATTTTCGTCATTATGTAAGTAGTCTTCGTCTATTAGTACTTACGTGTCATTGAAAATCATGTGCTACCGTAGTAAGTGGTAGGAAATAGCGATTATGAAGTTCGAAAGCTTTTAAGTATGTCAATTATTTCGCATGGGTACAATTTACAAGCAAAGCCTTTTTAGTAGTTGTAGGATCATGAGATGAGACACGTGCCAATTTAGAATATCATTAGTAGATATACTTTTAAAATATACAGAGAAAAGTAGTGAAAGTTAGCAGCAAATTATTGGCTAAGGCTGTTACTGTAGTTAATTAGAAAACTAAATGGAATAGACGAGGCAGAGAATGTAAGTAAGTTAAAATGTAAAGTAGTATTTAAGTAGGTGAATGAATGAGAATGATAAGTATAGTGAATAACTAACAAGTAAGTAAGTATGAATGGAAATGAAATGAGATTACTATATGAATTCTCATCAAGTCTTGTTTGTCTTCCTCTTTGGATTAATCAGTTAATTGATTAGATTGTATGTAAATTGTAAATGTCCTAGTTTTCTGTTAAAGTATTTACAGTTTGTTGTATATTTGTGTAGGAATGGTGGAACAAGACGAGATGAGAATACCATATAGTACAAAAGTAGCTAGTAGTAGTAGCTATATAGTGTCGTCAGGTAGGACGTGAGTTCTGACGACACCGAAAAATATGAATTTACCTGTAAAGTGGGTGTAGGAAGTGGAAGTGAAATTCGTAGAAAGTGATGGAGAAGCGTCATACGTGCTAATGTAAGCTCTGGCATCAGGACTATAATATGTACACAAGAGTCAACAGATGAAGATAGTTAGTTAGTGAGTTACTTTGTACAAATGGTCATTGTATTTGTGAGTGGAGAAGAAAGTAAGTACCTACTTTCTAGCATGTTCTAGTTTACGTAGTTTACTATTTTTATCAATTACAACAGTCAGAGAGTTTTGCTTATTTTCTAAGTGTCTTCTCTAAACTTACTAAAAATACTTACTTGTCATTGTCATATTTATTTATCAACATTACTGTTACATGTCGCATCATACATACTGACACACTGACAAGACAACTTTCAACTAATTATCTGCAACCCAATTTACAAGAGTATCATCTGAATGTAATGTCTTTCACCATGTAATAACGATTCCTTTGAAAATAAAACTGGACGCTCAACTATACTGTTTTCACACTAAAAGAGATGCTAACATGAAAAAAACAAACAAAAGCATCTAATTCTATTAAGTGCCTATCCTAAAAGGCTATTTTATTTGCTATCTCTCTATAATGCAATTAATATGTGCCATATACCTAATTAAATCTAATACTAAACTAACTAAGATCGGTTTGTATTTTGTATGTCTCTAGGTATATTATTATTATTCTCATATTGTATTTTGTATCCATACTAAGTATATGATACTAGTATATAACGTTATACGGTATACCTACTTTCAAACCAATTTCGATTTTTGTCATGATGCATGTTAATGAAAAATCTGCAGTTTCGAATTTATGTCGTTAATAGTGCTGATAGTATCATCGGGACAAAATTATATAATTGCCATTTAAATTAGAACTAATAGATAATATTATAAATATATGTAGTAACACAAGTAATTTAATGCAGTTAGTTTGTGATATTTGTGATTCGTGTTATTTTGTTCAAGTTGTAACAAGTAACGATGATCTCTATTTAACAGTATGATTAGTGTCTACTGTCTAACTGCATGTAGTATTTTTGGCTACTAATAGTTCCTGTTCCTAAATGGATATAATGGATATTTATTTTTTGTGTGCAAGGATTCCCCCAGCTTTTGTTTGAAAAGCTTGCAAACATAGTACAATGGACGTATAGGATTACAAATTTTGAAACATTTACGTCGTGAGACATGACAATAGACAACATGGACAAAATACTGACATTTTCGACAAGACATATAGATTACAGCTTTGCTTTGGCTTGTCATTGTATAAAACAAGTGTAGGTATATGCATTATGTGGCAATTACCATAATTAATATTAAATTGTACTAAGAATGAAATTAGTTTTAAGAGATTGATTTCGATATGACTCGTCTGAATTGTATAGTCTACTAATTTGTAAATTGTAGGTTTGTAAATCGTGGGACATAGTGAAAGGAAGTATATCAAATCAACTAGTGGGAGAAAGCAATTCAGTCAAATTCACATTGATCAGGTTTGCAGAGAGAGAGAAGAGAGGTAGAAGTATATAAACATGGTTTACATGGACATTAATAATATAGTAAATTACCAATCACATTGCACTGGATGAAAAAATCAGGGGCTCAAAGTGAAAAGAGAGTGGTAGTAATAATGAAATCTCTGACAATGTAGGAAAAAATAAACGTCTATAGGAATTGAGAGATAGAAAGAGACAATATTCCGTCACAGCAGGAGTTAAAAAAAATTGAGAGAGATCGTTAAAAATAAGTTCATTATAGAGTCAGGTAAGAAGAACAGGTTTCTATAGAAGATTGATAAAATAGAATGCAATAGGAATACCTGCTTAGTTAGAAAGGAATCAAAGAAAACTTACAAAACTTCCGGGCCGTACGTATTTATAATGAATCGTTCGTAGTCACGCTCTTTGCTACAAGGAGAAAACGTTTTATTTACAAAGAGTAAAATTCGAACTAGGTCGCTTCTAATTTTCCTAACTTTTCTATTTATACAGGTGCTCAATTTCAGATTATGTATAGGAGCTACTCATAGCCATTTACATAAGTGATCCAAAGCTAAGAAAAGACATAATAACTACAAGAAGAAAGGTGAAAATAGATACTGAAGTTGGCTATCTACATTTAACTTCTATATTTAAATGCGTATAGTATGCAATTTTCAACTCATGTGATTATTCAACCAAACATTTGCACACTACTAATGTGTTGGTTTGCTTTGGGTCATTTTTTGGGGGTATCCTTAACTTTCACTCATTCATAAAAAATAGCATTTTTCCCTATGAATGAGTTGAGAAAGGTCTAGAGTCATGAAAAAGAAAGTTCTATACAAGATTGCCTATTTCATTATCTCTATTTAGTAATTAGCATGATTAATAAATGAGAAGACAGTTGATGGAAGAATTTGAAAAATATTCCTTTTGTTTCTCTACTAAAGTTTACTAAGAAGACGCGATGCCGCGGATTAATTTCATGAATTTCATCACTACTCATCAATCAGGATCAATTTTAGGGAATAGTTATGTATGAGTATAGTCAAAATATTGTTAAAATAATTAAGGTAATAAGTAGTATTAATGCAAATAAAAATTACACTTACTTTTGTCTCTCCTCCGTCCGCGAGTTATGGTCTGAACACAAATTCATTACGGTTAGTCTTACTGGTTTCGTTTCAACAATGTGAAAAGATCAAATGCGGTTAGTAGGTAGAAGGGAGGTACATAAAAATAAACTCAAATAGTTAGTCACTCACAACACAACAACAAGAACAACCATGCAATCTACAAGTTAACTAGATTCAACTAGATTCTACATTTTCAAAAGAATAGGAAATTCAATCACCAGCTTAAAAAACAAAACAAGAACAAATGACAAATGTAAAACTATTAAATATTCTAATCCGCTGAAAATACGTCAAAAGTAGAAGAGTAGAGAGAGCATGCGAAATTCGCCAAGAATTCTTAGAGCTACAATGTAAAAGAGAGCAACATGCACTTTGTTCTAATTCTAAAAGTAAGGATAAGACGATTATAGTTGAATTTATAGCTAAAATTCTTAATAATTCAATAAGTAGATAGAGAACGAGGTAGAAAGGCCATCACATCTTTAGACCGTTTTTATATAGTCGTAGATAATGTTGTAATTTGAGGTATGTAGTAGTAATCTTAATTTTAAGTAGGTATCTGTGTACTTTTTAGAAGAAATAGAGAAATGCATTAGATGAAATAATGCCCGGAGGCTGGATATGCATAGTTCTCCGTATTACCTCTTCACTTTCCCAAACTAAATCTCGTTTTTCTAATCTGTGGATGTCTAATAGTTGACTGGCTAAGATGGTAAATAAAGGAATTCGAGTGGAAAGAGTATTCTAGCGAAGAAACGAAGCAAATAAATCAATCATGAACTATCGTATATTTCGCTAAGTAATGCTATTGGCAAGTCGTATTAGTAATAAAGCACGCTCTTGTATATCCTCTATCATCCATCCACCAGCAGCAGAAAACTCCCGGGTAGTACTGTCGTAGTAGAGTTACCTAAGTAGGATAGAAGGATGTAGTTATATATAGTGAGAAAGTTGACAAGGGATTGGATAGCATCGGTTGGACAAATGATTCCCATTACTACCTAGTTCGGAAAGGCATTTTGTCGTTAGGAGGATCTTAAAAAATTTATCGCACTCAGTTTTCTCTTCTGATCTTGTATATACTTACTTGCTAGTAGGCTAAGCGCCTCTTTCTCCCTCTCTCTCCTTAACTTTTCTCAAACTAAAAGCCAAATCCAGTTGATTCCTCTAGCTAAATATCCTCACAGTGCTTCTAGTGTAGTGTACGGAGTAGAGAAATAGAAATGGCTCTACTGAACTGCAAGGAGACGCGGACAAATCGTCGAGACAGTGCCTTAGCTCCTATTCTACATTCTAGACGAACAAGAACAAAAGCTACAGAAAAGGACCCGGCACACTTTATTTATCGTCATAAATTGCACTTGTTCTAACTGTTCTCCTCGTCTCCTCCAAAAATACTCACTTTCTTTCCTAATACCTATAGATATTATATGACACTATATACTTTATATATATCTAGGTATAGAATTGTATTCGAGAGGGAGAAGTCTAAACTAAAGCTAAACCGCCGAGCATTAAACGTTAAAGAAGAATTCGCAAAAATTCCAAATTCCTTGTCCGAGTGGAGTGTGGAGAGAAAAAAAGAAATTCCGTGGATAAATGGGTCAGTGGTTTGGTTTCCTATCGTTCGTTTGATCATTAAATTCGGAGACGTTGAGTTTTGGTGTGTGCGATAGTTGAAGAGAGAAGGTATGTACCTCTCTCTCTCTCTCTCTCTCTGGAGGAGTGTGACTACCTACGAATTCGGGAGAGAACGGGCATTTTCTCCTCTCTGACATGAACAACTGGCTGGACTTGGACTGGATTGTACTGACGTGAGAATTAATTTGTGCGGGCACACTACACCACACCACACACTCCCATTTTCTGACCGTTGCCTTCAGCACTAACGATAACTTTGAAGGAAACGTTCAGTTAGCCTAACGTAAGTAAGCCGAAGGGATTAAGATTAAATGGGCGAATTCACCATGTCACTCCTCTAATTCCTTCCTTGTTTTACTTGACAAACTTTGACATTACTTAACCTCCACTTATATACCACATGCTTTCACTACCTAAATACATTTACTTTTCCATCACTACATCCATACATACACGTAAATACATATAATATACCTATACACTTAGCTATAGAAAACGGATATTCCTTACAAAGTTACATTGAATCGAAAAAGGATATGAATAAAGTCCGTTTTCTCTGTCTGGTATAGCTTACTGTTACAGTTATAATTAGGAAACACATGTGGGAAGCAGAGTTAAGCCGCAAACCCGAATTACAAGAGATACATAATGAAAAGCCTCTTTTTCTCCAGGGTAGACAATTGACAAAAATACTTCAGATCCTGAAAAGACATCCCTATTAAGAATTCCTTGCCGTTTTCACCTTTTCGAATAAAACCCGTGAGTACTATGCAATCTGGAGCTGATATATAATAAATGTATACTGTATAATATATTTATATATATACCTATATATACTACTGATGTAATATAAAGACGAATTTTCTACTTAAGGTATTGTTGATTTGGTTTCTCTTGCTTTCTTGCCATGACGTGACCTGATTACTTCTTATGCTACTACACATGCAGCATTTAACAGTTAACTCGACTTGAGTCACAGATAAATGGTCCAGCACCAGAATGTTTCATTCTTTTTTTCTGTATTTAGTGGAATTGCATTCGTTTAGTGTAGTGTATTTAGTATAAAGCATGTAGTTAAGATAGTGCTGCGTAGAGCAGAATTCAAAGTGCCTACCTACAGAACTACTTGACTTCTTTAACTATACTAATCCTAACTAGATATAGAAAGTATATATACACACTAGTTATATAGTTTAAGATGGCCATTCTGCTTTTTCAAGATATGTCTATTGGATTGAGTCTTATTGCCATTTCCTATGATACTAAATGGTCCTAATAATGTTTAATGGCACGACTTGCCATCCTTTTCCGTCACTTTAATTCCGCCATCGCATCGCATCCCATTCTCATCGCCAGTCTCATCATCAACATCCAATCCACTGGAAATTAACTCGACCAGGAAAGGCCACGTCTTCAAATCTACAACTATGTATGTATGTAGGTACTCTCGCCTGCTATGTATGTATAAATATAGGATCTAGCTATGTAGAACTCATAAAGATCTCTTTAAAAGACGCTCAATAGTCAAAGGACGAAAATAACCTGGAAAACCCACTCTTGACTGACTTTTTGTTCGCACTGATGAATACCGACGTTTCTGTTTCTGTTGCTACCATTTCTATTTGACTATTTTTACAGTATAATAACACACTTCTTTCTATTATATCATCATAAGAGTCACATCCTTAATAAATATGCTTATTTACTTGGAAAGATAGTAGATGTATTATTTATCAGCGCAATATTATATAATGATTCTGCGAAGTAATTTCTCCAGAAGAGGGCATGAGGGGAATTATATATGGGCCTCTATAGTTCACATCAGTTCTTAGGAATGTCATTACTGCGAGAGATATTAATATTTTCCCTCAAAATGTGATTATCTGTATATTGCACGTATTGCATCTCTCTCTCTACTACCCTGTGTGGAAATATACATACATCATAAAGATGAAAGTGACTTGTGTGCATCAAGATCTTTTATTAGTATTTTTCCACGAGAAATTGAAATGAAGTAGAAGATGATGATGATGATGGCTTAGTTATGTGTGTGTGTGTGTGTCTCTGTGATGATGGCACATGAATGTTAGGACATTGACTCGGTTCTTGATGTGATGGCACTTCTTTGTTCTCTATGTACTTTTCTGAGAAAATAGCTAAACTATAAAGTAAAGAGCTGTTAAGCTAGGACTAGCACTCAAAGAATACTAAATTCACAATATTATTTTCTGACTAGATGTAATAGTATGAGGAAATTCCTTACATTTTTCACTCATTCGTCGACGTCGGCACACGAGAATGATGATGATGCATGCTATGAGAAATAGAACTATGACGATTCCGACGACTGCGGCGATGATTATGATCTTGTCATCTGATAATTTGCGAATCCAATTTGTGGCTGTAAAATAATTTAATAAAATAAATTAGATATTTACATTTTCCAATTTTGTTATACGAAAGAAAACAAAATAAAAGAAAAACATTTATGTAATGATTCACGTAATATACTACGATAAGAATTAATTACGTATCAGGTGGGAGCGATGCTGTTTTACATACTAATATGTAAAATATAAGTAAAATAAAATTATATCTTATTTTGTCATGTATTTAGTAATGCTTCTTAAAATTGCACACAGGTTTATATTTGCAATTAATTGTAAATAAGAAAGCCATAAGCTCAGGGTTATGTAATTACAGGGCTAATTGTTTAGTGTTAACAGTGTGAGTGAGGAAAGTACCTTGAATTCTACTACTTTTCTCCAGGGAAGCTACAATTCGGAAATACACAAGACCACATCACATTCACAATACCAAACCAAAAGTACTGTGCTCTTAATTATATAAAATTTATGTTGATTACGGATTAAAAATAGGGTCCGTCAAAAATGTCTTCAATGGGGTTGGTAATAGTTTCATTGTCACTGTACGAAATAATATTATGGATAGTGGAAAATAAATGGTTTGTGCATTTATGGTTAACTTACTATGAATGAATGGGAAATATTTGAATTTGTCATAACATGGGATTAATTAGTATGAAAAATATAATAGTAAATGTATATACTATAGTAAGTATAGCATTTGTAAAGTATTCAATTAATATTAAGTATTCGTTAGCAATTATTATGATGAGTTGTAGACAGAAAGTATTAAAATTAATGAGAATTACTAGGAAAATAGGCCAAAGATTTTGTACATACCTGTCACGACTCTTTCGCAAGGAACAGACATGCCTATGGAGTTGTTTGCAAAGCATTTGTACTTGCCAAAGTACTCTGGGCTGGCCAGAAGTTTCAGACTACTGCTGAGACCTTTACTTTGGGTACTTTCTGTATACGTAGCGTTATCTAGCATCCACTGGAAATCGACGACACCTGGATTTGCTTCTACTTCGCATATCAGAAGCATTTCGTCATCTACCTCTTTCAAGGCTATAGTACATTCTGGTAAATCTGAACAAACACAAGAATTCTATAGCGTACGTTTAGAGAGCCCATTTCCATTCCTTCTCCCGTCATTTAAAAGTCCAACGAGGAAAAACAGTAATCTATTTAATTTTAGTTTGTTCTACAGTTATCTACATGCAAATTCCTTTAGAAATCCTTAGTGTTCACTTACACACACTAATCTTTCTAAATGGAACAGTTATTAATATTGCAATTTCGCATTTCGAATTTATTGCTCTAATTAATTGT
>JABASI010000333.1:0-42403 GCA_019776505.1 Tomocerus nigrus
AGCTAAAGAGTGAGCTAAAGAGTCGACTGAGTGAGGACTCATACATACTTTGTCCTACGTAGTCATGTTATGGTGCATGCGAAACTATCTGTTATGATATAATAAAATCTAATAATACATGTACCTGGCCAACCCATTTCAAGAATGAGTCTCTACGATTATGATTGTATTGGTTGTCAGTGCGAGTTCTCCAAGTATTAGTGCGACTTGAACATTTCCATGCAATGCAATATGACCAGTCCCTATTAGTATTCCTATAAACTTCAATTTCATTGCTTTTTTATCACGTACTATTTCCGTTGTTGTGCAAGGAATGCGTATATTGCAATACTACAACAACCTTGTTGACGTGTAGCCCTAATAGCACACCACAGCACAGCACAACAGAGCTCCACTTCATTTCTTAGCCACCTCTTCTACTTACATTACATCTAGTAAAAGTATTAGAGGGATAAGTGTTTTGTAATATTATAAGGTGCATACTGTGTACGTGTTACATTACAAGCATAGCAAATAATAATTCAAAGCTCCGAATATTGAAGAATTCAATTCTCCGTCTCTGCCGTATTACATATGTAATAATAATAATAGGAAAACCGGAGTGGAGTGAACTTTTGTATTTACGTGTGGCTAGCTAGTTACTAGCAATTCTAGCATGCCTCTACATATACCATAAGTATAGTGCACACAAAAATACATATATTAGCGTTATTTATTGTGAGGCAAACTCGGTATCATTGTGAATTCTGGTTTAGAAGAAGAAGCGCTACACAATGCACACCAGCACAGCTAGCTAGCACTGCTCTATAGACCAAATTATTATCATACAAAAGAAAAACAAGAACCTGGTTTGCTCTGTCTGGTTCGTCTGCTGGCTTGGCATTCAAATTGAGTATTCCTCTTGGGAAGGATGAAGGGAAGGGAAGGACTTGTTCATTTCATAATCAAATAATATATTTTCGTTCAGACTGTGCTGTTAGTAGTACGAGTGACTAGTGAGTGAGTGAGTGAGTGGTAGATGTAGGCAAGCCGGGATTATTTAGTCGGGAAGGAAGCGATGAGATCTATTATATTAATATATGCGGATATACTTGTAGAACAGGAGAACAATGAGTCGTAGACATGCGAGATAGAGACGAAGCTACCTATTTTTATGTGCAGGGCAAGTGTAGTGAACCTCTTCTCTCTCTCTCTCTCTCGGCCAAGGTATACTACGAAGGTAGGCAGGAGGAACTACTCGTAGAGAAGAACAGACATGAAATGAGGAGTCCTAGTCTCTAAAGCAAAGTTGAAAGGTATGACAAGGAAGACTCATCTTCTTCGTCTCTTCCATCTGCCTCTAGTTCCTTCTTCTGTCCACTTCAATTGACTCTCTGACTCACTTAAGTTTAACTTGACTTGAGCGTGACATTGCTCGCATGCTAAATAAAAATCCTCTTGAAAAGTTCTCGCTTGCATAAATAAATTTATTATTAGATTATGGGCAATATACAAGTGTAGTGTATGGATGTGAGTGGAAAAGATTCGTCTGCCTGAGACAGACAAGAGAAGACGGAGCTAGGAGCAGACGACGAGCATAACATTATTATACCTACATCCATAATATTATTGTCTGTGTAGGGAAGAGTGGACATATTCTCTGACTGTCTGTCTCCTTCTTTATTATTACCGAACCGATCCTTGTTGTTGTACTTGTACTTGTACATAGTTGTAGTCACCAGCCACATATGTACATAGGCCTACGTCTACATCTGTTATCCACATATTTACATAGAATGAATCTCAAGAGTTGTTCTCTGTGTTCTATTAGTTGAGTTACGATGCGCTCTGATGAAAAGGATTGGCTGCCATATAATAAAATGTCACACAGTCATCTCGCATCTCTTTTCACTGCCACTTTATGCATAATAAGAACGAAGCCAAATCAAGCCAGGCAGGGCAGGGCAGGCCACAGACCTGGAGCATCCTCAAATTATACACACAGACGACAGACAATTCCCCAGCATTGCTCCCTATAAATCTGTTTATTCTTATGTCATCTCTCTCTCTATCTGGGATTAATACAAAGAATGTCAAATCCCAATTGCTTTCAATTCATTGTGTACATTGCGTTCACGTGTGAGAGTCCCTTCCACTCTAAAACCTACCTCCTCCTCCAATATTCTTCCTAGTACATGGCGAATAATAATGCACATACAACACACGTATGCATCCCGTGTAAATACATACACAGGCGAAGCCTAAACACAGGTCGATAAAATGTGAGAAGAAGCAGATGACAATTTTGAGACGCAAGAGTCCTTGGTCAGGGAAGTCAGGCAGAGAGAGAGCAAGCGAAGCCAAGCAAAAGAAAACCCGGCGAAAGCTGTAAAAACCAAAGTAATACTCTACATAATATTTTATTGTTATTATCACTCTACTTCTCTACTTCACTTTCATGTAGCTTTGACGTTTCGATTCCTCTACAACCAACTCACTCACTCACTCACTCAAAGACTCATTTCCCTTTTAGAATTCTAAGTTCTAAGTCATGGAAATGTGTCTCTGCACTTGCATACTAATGTACTCGCCCTTTGTACTGTAATCCGAGCATGAAAACTCTTCGTACACGCTGTGGAAAACAAGTTGAATCATACTTATAAGTCATTCGTGGTAATAATTTAATTGAAATTGTGGGCACTATAAATGTTTTGTTGGACAACTTGGCATTATTTCTAGTCAGCCACTTCCTTTCATCGCCCAGATTCTTTTCTTTTTCGTTATTAGCGATCATATCTAACTCCTTGGCTTAGTTAATCAAATGAGTGCAAAAGAATTATAGAGTAGTTCAGATTTCATGTTGTACACCTTCGAATTTCTGATTATTTCTAAATTTATCTTGGAGCAAAACGAGAAGGACAAATGACAAAAGTTCCTACCCGGCTCTTTTCACTATTGTTTCCCATTAACTCTTTGCCTTTATTGCATTTAGGTATATATATGCATGTAGGTAATAATATTATTATATTCTCTATGCGTGCTAGGAAGTATTATAACGAACGGTATAATATGAAAGTAGTTAGTCTGCTATCATAATAGCTAGCTATGTATTTTGCATTATAATTTGCCAGTATACTTAATGTGGCAATAATATTAAGGCAGAGAGGAAAGTCTGGCTTATTTCAGTAGTTGTGGGATTTAAGCTTCATTCTTTTTGTGCGTCTGTTTGCTTGCACGTATCACGTATATACACATTAGTAAGCACTTCCAATAATTCCGTATTGATGCAGCTGATATTGATTCTAGAGAATTATTTACTGTTCACATGTACCTATTCGATTAGCTTGAATTTGCCTAGCTATTTTCTAACTTTTACTGACATTAATTGCGAACGAGATTGAAATCTAGTCTTTTGTATTAAATGAACCAAAAGTACACAATCCAAGACTTTTTTCTTTATTTTCGTTTATTAATAAAAAGTTATTGTTGTAGCACAGAGGTGGACTTCTTGTGTATGCTTAGCAAAAAATCTCTTAACTTAAATATAAAGAAAATACAAACAATGCAGGTGAAAATTCCTGTCTAATCCACTCAATTTGTCACTGTATTGTACGCAATAACAGTTTATTTCGTAGGAATAATTTGATTGTGAAAATTTAAAAGTCATTGCATTGTTTTGGTCAACGTTAATTATGCCCTAATTGAAGATGAACATAATAATAGTTGAGCGTGGATAGGTATTTATTGTGGCTTCACATTCGCGCAAGCAACAAAGGCATAGAGAATACATAGAGCCAATTGAAGTGAATGCTGACAGTGGATATGACAGAAATAGTGCAATGGGATAGAAGATATTATTTTATTATGCAGTACGTGCTTAAGTATCAAATATCAGGTGTCACATCTCCATCGGCTCGGCTTCTCTCTTAAAAATTCAAAAGAACACTTAGGATAGTAGAAAAAGATAGTGAATAAGTTATGCAATATGCAAGAAAGTATTCCGATACGTTCCAATCTGACTCACACATGTGTTGTGTGTTGACAAACTGAAGCCCAGTGAATGCACGATGAAAGAGTTTCACAATGGAATTGATAAAAAAAATCATTGGAAGTTTATTGTTATTTCATATGGCAGATTATTGTCTTTAGCTTTTGTTGTCTCATATTATGCGCTATGCATGACATGTATCATAAACAGATACCTATAAGTAACTTAGGGACGAGAAGTTGGTAAAAATTTGACGAGAAGATTCATACGTACATATGAAATGTAATACTATAGTGCTACTCTGTTCTCTGTGCAGTTTGGTTAGTTTTCTTGGTTGTTTTTATAAGTGAGCCTCCCATATGGTTGGTGGTGTGTGGTTTCAGTTGTAGCGGTAATAAATATTATGATGATACTCTGGCAATGTTTGTAAATAAATACTGACAACGAGAGATATACATGGATCTGCATAGAAATGCCACTAATTCAAATCTTGAGTACTCGTTTCTGTTCTCCTGTGGTTTGCGTTGCTTGGCAAGGTTTCTCTTTAGGCTGCATTCAGCACTATTAAGTGACTAGCTAGGTAGTTAGTTAATATATAATAAATAGGGAGCGTATAAACAAATGCAACACAATAGTGCTCTAATGTGGTTTGCAGTAGTAGTGAAGTGAAGTGAATGAGGAATGGGCCAAGACAGGTTGTGTTTTATTTATATTATTTGTAGGGAAATGGCAAGTCAGCTCTATTCTCCTCTTACCCATCTCCGTGTCCATTCTCTTAAGAAGATACACTTCTGTTGTAGGAAACAAGGGTTGCAGCAGATACACATACTGACACTTGTAGTGGTGCATGCTCACTTAAAATATATTATTTCCCTATTTTACCAAGAATTTGCTAGGCAGGAGTTGGTGTTTGAAAGGCCATAGTCTTTATCAGTCTACACATCGTACAAATCAGCAGCAGCATGAGACGGGACAGCCAAATGATAGTATTAAACACACGATGCATCACTTCTTTCCTAAACTACTTAGGAGTTGTATAACAATGTCCTCCTTGTACTTCGTACCTACCCACATAGCATAGCTCACTCAGATAAAACCATTCGGGGATAATGCTCGCACAGACAGATGGATAGAGAGAGAGAGAGAGAGATTCATTCGTACGTAAGCAAGGTGTGTCTATGTGCTCTACGCTTTGCTCTCTTGTGAATAGCAGGCGCTCGCGGTAGTGAACAGTGAAGACGATGTGAACTAAACTTCTTCTTCTTTGGTTTGGTGTCTGTCCGCATGTTTAAAGATGGAGAGCAGAGAGCAGTGCATCATGTTTATTGCATTCCGGTTAAGCTCGTACATCATCATCACCAAAGTATGCGAGGAGAACACGTAGGGAACCCAACAAGAGGTGTTGCATTTTCAAATTCCAAGCTATGTCTATTGTGGAACAAGCCATTCAGTGACTACATCAACTTTTCTCCATAAACAACGTACATCTGCACACCCTTAACTTTACTTTAGGTTTAAAACCCAGCAGAAACCCATGTACATACTTGAGGATTCTGATAACCAACATTGTTATCCATTTATTAGCTAAAGCCAAATTGTAACAAATGTCAAAAGAAGACATAAGAAATATTCAAGTTGGAATATTTTATGTTCTCAGTATTTTAAGGGTAAAATGAGAGTATTTTTCTATTTTATGTCAAAATCTGAATTTAAAATTTTTCTTGTGTATTATTTGTTAATTGGCAGTGTTTTTTTAGGGAATATAATACATAATGATCAATGATCATGTTTTTTATCTAGTACTATTTACCAATTTATAAATTACAGTAATCTGCATTGGCTTGTTGCTTTAACTTGTTTTGTTTAGGAACTGTTAGTTAATTAGGGGGAATCTCTTTGTTTTGGATTTTTATGTGAAGCGTTTAATTAATTCTGCCTGCACATCTGTATGATGCTAGGAAAGAGGAATTAAGTATTTCTGCTCTTTTGCCTCCTGTTCTTATTGACATCATAATTATTATAACATTTTATTCCTCATTTGAGGATCGCATGATTTCCTACAATCAGTTTGTATGTTGTTATTAGAAAAAATGTCTGAACTGAGTCGGTTGTGAAGGAAAGGCTGTAAAATAATCTATGGATGTGCATGCCAAAGTGTAAACTTAGTTAGTAAAGGGTTGTGCATAATAAGCGTGGAATAGATATATGCGATGTTACTCGTTAGTTTAATAGTTGGGCTCGAGCCGCAGCCGACGCTAGCCAGTTATTTTCTTGCCTTCTTCCTTGCTCATTTTTTTTGCTTTGGTTTTTGGCTGTTGGCTTCACTTTGACTTGACATAACTTGACTTCGTTTATTTTCACATTATTCTATCTAACGCTATTATCGTGCTTAGATTTGTATTCTTCGCGTACTCCTTCTTTTTCTTGCTGTATTGTTGTATATCCCTTTATATCTGCATATGTGTGTTTTACTATTTTTATGTCTTCCGATATGCTATTCCGCTATTCCCCATTCAGTTCTATTGGTATTCTCCTATAGTTAAATATATAGTAATACATGCATATATTATGAATATAAGTTTTCTAACTGTATGTAGGTACATAGAGTATGCATAGTGTAATTTGTAGAAAGGAGTGTTGTGGAAAATTCATCGTTGAAGGTGGTCTTGTTCTGTTTGGTTGGGCTTTAGCCTTTTCTATACATAAATACATGCAGAAACTATCTATCTTCATGTCTCTTTTCTTGCAGTCAAAGAAAGTCAAGTCAATTTATTTTCGATGGGATGCTCACTTTACTTTACTAGATTACATACACTTAACTGGGTACATTAGCAATCGGATTTCTTATATACAGAGGACATGGAGCCAAGGCATGCTAGAATATAATATAATCATTATTATAGCAATACTTTATTGTGAATCTGTAGCTTAATGTGCATGTCAAGTAGCAAAGAGCAATAGAGCAAAGTTTATAGGGGATATACTTAATATACAGTGCGATGTACTGTACTGAGCTAACATGGTTAGAGTTAGATTGCTCTGCCTAGTCGGAAAAATAAACTAGCTGCCATTGCCATGCAAAAGATTTGGATTAAAGTTTTCAGTTGCAAAGGAAATGGCTGAGCAGTGCACTAACGCGTATGTATCACATATTATTCGGCTATATTTCACAAAAGAAGAAAACCCCTTTCATTACTAATACTGATAAGGATTTGCTCTTTGTGTACTTTGTATTCCACCTTTTCTTTCCGTTCCTTTATTTTCCATTGATTTGGATCGTTTCCTTATCGGAGAGTGTATCTCTTAGAATGAACTGAATGCTTATTAGTTTTGACTTGTCGTCTCTCTTTACATTGCATTGCTTTGATTTGACTTGTCTCTTTTGCATTCCTGGTTTCCCTCATTCTTCCCGTAGCAATTTGTTTGGAAAGCCAAGCCGAAGGAAGGAACAGATGAACTGAAACTCAAAGAGCCCAACCTGCCTGCGTGGAATTAAATTAAGGAAAGGTAAACTGAAGCTATGCATTGCTTGATGGTTGAGTGACACTCGCTATGAACACACACACAAAATATACCTAGTACCATATGCACAATGTAACAAAAACCAGAAGGACATAGTCACTTAATAAAACTTGAGCTAATACTAAATACTCTTGGAATAATAAATAATATTATACCTTTTTCTACCTATATTATTATTATAGCTTAAGGTGTGGTGCTATAAGAGTAAAAGAGCATGGGCTATGGGCTGAATGAGTACCTGAATGAGAACATCACGGGAAACTCTATTATTTTTATAATAAATACAATGGACGTGTAGGAACACCAGTTTTTGACGACCTTATGTTTCGGATATGAAGGATTTAGGTATTTGACAGGGGAGTTTGTGAGTGGAGCTAACAATAAGCTAAGCCACCATGTAAATGCACCTACTTTGTCTATGATTTAAGTAGGGATTCCTGTGGAAGTATATTATTTTCGTGGAAAATGTAGCATTTTAAGCCATGCGATGGGATTACAATAATGTTGTGCTAAGATAATAGCCACGTAGCAGTAGGTAGCCACAAAGCAAAGCTCCGTACTCCTATCCAGGTATCTATAGGGCAGGAGGAATACAGGGGCCCTTCTTATACCTATGGACTTGGAATTATACTTATAGATTGGGTAGACAAAGGGAAGTGTACTTGAATAGCACTTAGAGCATTGGCGTGTATAATAGGCCTAATGGTAATACGAGTAAGTGTAGTAATGATAATAGTAATAATAATAATAGAGTGAGAGAATAACATAGCAGCCTGTAGGCCAGGCAGGCAGGGCAGGGCAGCAACAACGCCAACCAGCCACCCGGGCCAGACACAGGCCATCCACTTCTTCTTCTTCTTCTTCAAGTCAGAACTCAGAAGTAGGGAGCTAGGTGAGCGAGTAGGCTGCGACTTGCGACGTCTTTCCTTCCTTCATCTCCTCGTCCTCTCCAGCTCTCCATGTTTTCCTCCAGCCTTTCCTCCTTGGATTTCCCAGTTTATGAGCACTCTGCCTGTCTCGTCCATTCTTTATTAGAAGCCCGCTGAGGAGCTGTTAGCTCTAATGTAATGTAACCAGTCGAGTAGCTATATCCACTCTAATAACTACTCTCTCCGCTCTTTTTATAGCCATTCAGACTATAAAATATTCTGCCTCCACTGTATTTACACTCGATTCACTCACTCACATTCACATCCCAGCCAAGCCGTAGTCTTCGTTGCGTTGTGTGAAGCCAGTAGGACTCTACACTCAACTATCATACATGCATGCAGGTATGAAGGTTATTACATCTTGCTCATTGTTAACCAATTTTTGGTTTCTTATGCCAACCTACCTACTCAAAAGTTAGAGCATAGCATTCGACTTATAATAATAATAATAATATTGTCCTATGCCCGTCTGGCAACTTTATGCCACCAGTCTGATATAAAGCAAATGTAAAACACAATGTATTGTCCATTGTTTAAGTTAATGTAAGTGTAGCTCACACTATTTACGCCTGGCATGGCATGCATGGCATATTATAATATTTAGATAGGAAATTCTATTCCAACTTACGTAGCTCTATGCGTCTATTCATTTGTGTTACACAATGCATCTCATACACAACTCTATAACATTTTCAGGTAAGGAATATAGATTACTATCATCAGAGTGGACTACTTAAAAGAGCATAGCCTTTCATTCTCTTCTCTTCAAACAATTAGCTACGCATTATAATGTGTGGGCAGATTGAATTTGTGGCTTTTATTGAAAATCTTGTTCATTTAATAAGCTATCGCTATACAGTTTGCTTCTTTAGCTTAGGAGCGATAACTTTCGTATTTAAATCAACACCTTATCATTACTCCTAATCATTCCGGATTTTGAGTCTCGGAAAATATTATGTAGACAATGTTGTCAAAGAAGAGGCACAAATTAGTCTTAGTATCTGAATCCTAAGAGGAAAGGAAGGAAGGAGAAACTATTTGAAGAGTTTACTTAGCGATAAATTAAATTCATTCTAATCTATTGGCTAAATTGTTTTAAACAATGTGTAGAGTAATCTTGAGTTGAAGTGAGTAGTTGAACGTAGGTAGGTACCAAGTACTAGCTACACGTAGTTGGCGTTGCAGAGAGCGTGGAAATGCAACTCTATTAAGTAACTAACACTTGTGTAATGTAAGAGACGTGTTTAATGCCCATTACGTATGAGGAGGCTTGGTAGGTTGTGTTGTGAATGACATTTTATTTGAAAGGCTTAGAATGGAAGGCATGAAAATGAATAGGCTAAGTTTCTTAAAGGCTCGTTTCAATTCCAGGGAGGAAAACCACTTTTAATAGAGAGGAGAACGACATTCTTTTCGAGCTTCTTTACACATTTGCACAGTTTCAAATGAGTTTTTAATAGCCTTCATGATGTTCTTGTGTGAGTTTAGGGGTTTGTTGTTGTTTACTTATTCCCTGACGCTGCTGTTGAGCATATTAGGATGACGTCCTCTCATTGGTTTCCCTCGTGCACTAATCCAACGAAAATACTCTCTACCTATTCATCGTTAACTTGCTAAAGTAAATACATCTGCTCGAAAGAGCAATGATGATGATTCTCTCCTTGGCACACAACTACACAACACACACACAAGACAAGCACAGATACAGATACTTGCTTAGTTTAGTTGGCTCGATTCTTTGCTGTCATGTCTATGCGTGATTAGCTTATGTCATGTCTGTCTGTCTGTTGGTTGGAGTAGTAGAGCTACCTGCAGTCTCCATGCATTAAGACACGTAATTATTGTGTACTTATAATGACAATAGCTAAATCTTAACAGATAGAATAATATTAGAGAACTAAATTATATAGCTAGTTATTTTTCCATAAAGTAAGTAAGTAATGCATTTGGCATTAGCTTCATTATCTCTCTGAGGCTACTGACTGACTAAGTTCCTCACGTTCGACTCATGAGCTCATGTGACAGATATTAAATAGACGAAAGGCTGTAGGAAATTCTGTTTTCACAAGTTGAGAGGCTTGTGAGTGGCTGTGCGCGGTGCTAGGCACATAAAATACTTTTGGTTGGCCACTTTATAATGCCTAATGTATTTTTCCTAACAAATGCATTCACAATCAGTCTTCTGAGGACAATAAAGAAATTGCCTATATCCGAGGAGCATGAGCTTAGTGTGGTCGTTAGTTATAATATTACGTCCTCATCCGTGGTTTACAGCTTTCGAAGAGAGCTATGGTGTTGCAAGCCATTTAACTGTAGAGTTATGTGGGTAGACGTCGACTACTACTATTGTCTGTGCTGTGCTGTATGTGTGTGTGAATGTAAGAGCTCTGTCTTCTTGTCTTGTCAGCCTGTCCTCTGATCATTTAGGTGATGAGAAAATGAATGAAATCTCCAAATGAATGAGTGAAGTGAAGGGACTTTCTTTCATTAGTTGCTAGAAACGAAGGAGTGCGAGATTGCTCTTTGCCTCGCTTCTTTCCTGCGATGATGCCTCTCTATCTATCAACATAACTATTGTTGCTAAGTATACTTGTGTTTTTTATCTTTTTATTTTATGTATTATGCAGACACGCATTCTTGTTTGTTCCAAAGGTATAAAACTCTTTCTTAGCGTCCCATCCTTCCTTGCTACTTTGTATTTTGTCTAGCAACGTAGTCAAAGTACGTAGTCACTGAAAATAGAGATGGGACGATACGTACATACTCGTTAAAAAGTTATTATAAGATTATAAACGTATAGATTATGGTTTGTGGTTCATTGTGTTCTCTACTACGACGTACGAGTACGACTACCTATTTCTATGTTGATAGTATTATAATAGCTACATAGTATGCTTGTTTACGGTGCAAAACTCTCGCTCGCGCCCAAAAGAACTTCTTACACGCTTTTTCGACTAAAATGTAAAAAAGTGTAGCTTTTGTATCTGTGGTGATCTGTTGGATTTAGCATTGTACACACTCACTTCACTACACTACGGCATGAAATCTACACATTTTTTTGGTTTTTACTAGGGAATTGTATGGTTGAATGATGCACATAGTGAGTTGTCCTCCCTTCAGTGTGTATACATCTCATCTCTGTTCATTGAGTTTACGTATTCATGTGGATTTGCACTCGTTTTATGCTAAGCTCATGTCACATTACATGGCAGATCATAGCCATGTTTCCCATTACAGTCGCACATATTCCATTCATGAGCATTTTAGCGGAAATGGCATATCTAATGCCATAGAAAAGACGGAGCTCATTCATTCTGTGATAGTTATGCACGTAAATGGAGTAGTCTCTATTAGTCCAGTGGAGTCAGAGTCAGACAGAGTCACTTGAGTCAATTCAAGTGCTACGTACTCTGTAAGAAAAATATTTCATTATATAGGATAGGTAGATGTAGAGTAGAGATTGATATTATAGGGAGACGAAGAAGGACCGAGTGAGGAAGACGACTCACAGAGTCGCAGAAGAGACAAGTACGCATTATAAGTTTGGAGAAATGCTGAATCGGGTAAATGATGAAATTAATCACTACCTGACTGAATAAATATCCTCGGTTTGTGTGTCAGTTAGTTGGGAATTGTATGTGATGTGTGTATCTAGTGACTGCGTCTATTATTTGCCATCCTTTTTTCCTTCCTTTTTTCTGCCGTGCTTAGTCTGGCAGATGATAGGATGAGAGTTGCTTATCTCGACTTAAATTCGAATTTGAGAGAGTTGACTTGAATTGCTTGCTCTCATTGAAATCACTCAGAATCAAATAATAAAAGAACTCTATGCATAGTTCAATCATTAGTCCCATTCATCTGAATGCATGCAGAGATGGATACGGAGAGGTCTATTGTATTCTTTGGGATCTAATGAAGGCAATGTCAACGTAGCACAACGACGAAAGAACCAAAATATAAAAGTTGACTTTGCTTACTGCCTTGACTCACCCTGCTTAGACATACATAGAAGTAATAATCCCAAGAAATCTTCTTTTCAGACTCTCCTTATCTAAATATGCAAAATTAAAAAAGTGAAGACTGAATGATATGATATTTTAATGGAGATGCCCAACTGTAGAAGTGTATCTTTTGAGGAAGGACGAATAGAATGCTCACTCGTCCTAATCCTCTAACTACTTGAAGCGAATGCAAATTCAGAAAATCCATTGCTCTTTCCACCTTTTCCATATGACAGCCCAGCCAATAAAAATAATTATAAAGATGAGGCAAGTCAAGTTGAATTGAGAAGATCATTAAAGTGAACGTCTATAGACTTGCCATTTGCTAACGCTTTGATAGATATAAATGTGATATTCTCTAATTTGAAGATGAAGATGCTACATACATACTTACATACGTCTATCTGTGTACATTAAAGATTTAGTTGCAATTAGGTTATCTGATAATTTCGTTTGTAGGATAGCGTATACCTGAGAAACCAATTAGAGAGATAGTCACTTGATAGCGTTCTGAAGCAATGTACACAATTTTTGTAGCAGAGAGGAATTATATTGGGGAGAGGACTGGGACGATGACATCAAGAGAAGAGTTATTGATAGGAGCAATGAAGGAAAGAGAGACGCTCGCTCTCTCGTCATTTATATACTTATCATTATTTTCTAGAAAAATCTCACTGCAAGAAAATCAAGCTGAGTAGGCAAATGCAAAATTGAATAGAGCAGGAGGCTCTGCTCTGTCTTGTGCAAAAACTAAAGTATGGCATAGCATAGCTACCTGTGTCGTGTTATGTGTGTTAGAGAGTTGCTGGGACACAATTTTTTGAGCTCATGCCCAGCCCATTGCCCAAAAAACCCACTCCTATGCCTACAACCATTTTAGAGTGGTGGTCCTCTGCTATTTCAATCCATTATACTTCAGTAGCATTGGATTCTAATGCAAAACAATACAGGTCGTGACTTCCACAAGTTACATTGTATTGCATGTGCTAACTGTTTTAAATTAAATAAATTTTTCTTTAGAATAATAATAAATTAAATCAATAAAATAAAATAAAATTATTTCAAAATGTGTTTTATGAAAACAATCAGTGTATAAATTTTATTTTTAATATTTTTTTGTGGTGCAGGTAAACTAATTAAAAATCTATTAATAATTTTAATTACTGTGTAGATATAATATTATATATAAAGTTAAAATAACGTACACAGCCAGCTATTTGCATGCTACTATAACTAATAGTACTAACCGGTCGTATTACAGAAAATTACTTTTACATTTATTAAATTTACACGGACATGCAATTTCTTCCATTAGGAGCGTGCCCATTCTGGATCGGCGAATGTGTCGTCGATATTTTAGGGCCATGCCCGTGCCCAGGCAGGTCTCTAATGTGTAGTTGAGCAGTGGCATAAGAGAAAAGGCTGGCAAAGGATGTTCGCAAAGCAAGGGAAGTGAAGGCAGGCAGGGAATGAAGTAAGGGAAGAGATTGTCTGAAGATGAGCGAAGACATGTCGACAAGACAAGAGGACAGAAAGTGCTGGCGGTAGCATTACTAGCTTCGTTGCCTTTGCATCCCTCTGCATCTTCTCTCTTTCCACTAACTTTGACTGAAGTGAGATGATGGGATGTGATGTGATACTGTGAGATGCGATGAGACGAAGATGAGTAAACTGAACTGAACCAAGTCAATTGAAGAGAACTGCAGACTCTCTCTCTCTAACTTCTTCTTACTCTCCTCCTCTATATTTATAGAGATGGGCCCCGAAAATAGCGACCCGTTTCCTCCAAAAATTAATTTCCTTTTGCAAGAAGGAAAAGTTTAATAATTGTTAGTGAGATTACTAGGCTTTTTCCTACTTATTAGTTTTAGTCGTGTTATAGGAAGGTTTAGAGGAATATAGAGCTAGCTTGACGGAAGATTTCTTGAAAATATTTCGCGAAATATATTTTTGGATGGAAACCACTAATGATGACTACCTAAATACATAAACTAACTTTCATTTTAATTCAGGATATTTATTAAGAATGGCAATTCATTTGTAAAAAAAGTTTGTAAAGATAATATCCGCAGTTACATTACATCCCTACAATAAGTTGAATTGTTAGATGAAAGAAGAGTCTCCGGGTTTGAACTGTGTAAAAATGCCAATCTCTATGGAATCAATGCAGTTAAGAAGGTTATGAGAGTCTGAGGAACGAGAAGAGGCGAAGAGATTGAGGTGTAAGAGATAGCTTCTTCTAATCATGATGTGAAATGTGTGTATGTGTGCCGAGAATTTGTATTTTGTGTATGGATGTAGGTAAGTATGGATATTACGTGGATAATGTTCTTGTAAGATGACACTGTGCGTAGCATAGCATGTCCTGATAATGCTAAGATATAAAATATGCAAAAATGTATATAGAGTTTTTTTGGGAGGCTAGTGGATAGGGCAAGCACTTTGGCGCATTCACCCAGCTATAAATGTTGTAGTGTGGCAAGGCAAGTATATTTAGTTAGTTAGTGTAGTATATTGTTAGTTATTATAAATGTTATAATATTATAGAGAGAGAGAGAGAGAGGAGAGTAGAGGAGCAAAGTGAGTTGATAGGTGATGGTGATGCTGTTGGAGAAGTTGTAAAAATTATGCAAAGGCATGTTTATGTAGGTAAATATCAAAGAGAAGACAACCGCTGTGATGAAAGTCGTTCTTGTTAACGAAGAGCCGTGGGATAGACAGCTTTATTCGTTTAGTTTAGCAAAGTGCAGTTTGTTACTTTTCTATTCTCTCGCCCTGTAATGCAATATAACGTAACTTTTTTTCTTTGCACAAACTTTTGTGCCAGTAGACATAGCAGAACGTCTCTCTCTCTATTCTCTCTCTCTCTCTTCTCTGTAGTCAAATGAAGGCAAAAGGCTAGGCAAGTCAACTCATTTTCATCAGTCAGTCAAGCCAAGAAGAGAGACAGACTCCTTCCTTGCCGTTCTTCTAGTGTAGCTCTATCCATCCAACTTCCAAAACCTTATAGCATAGCAGTTTGTGGAATTGCAGAGAGTGAGTTGGTTGTTGGGATGAGACTCGCTGTTCTCATCATCATACTTCATACATAACATGATCAGCATCCTCCTATATTCCGTAGACTCATCTCTCATATAATAATAATAATATATGGATACGTTCTCATAATATAATGGCATCTCCATACTGAATAACCGTGGGATGGATGTAAATATATTTATATATGCTTAATGTAACATAGGTAGGTAGCTATATATCTTTTAGGAATGAAATTCCATCATTTTTGATTCAACTATCAATTCAAGAATGTATCCTCTCCTTTTTTCCTTTCTAGATCGCATTATGTGTTGTGCAGTAATGAAACAAGTCGACGAAGAGTTTTATACAGCCTATGAAGTAAATATATGTTTCCAACAACTATATAAGTAGGTAGTCATAGATTGAAGAGTTAAAAATCTCGTGTAGGTATCTATAGATGTGCAATAAAACGTATATTAGGAAGAATGTAGTACGAGTAGGTTGTTGTCGAGTCGAAGTAGGATGCAAACATGTCTGTGTGTGTGAGTGTAGAGTCCTAATCATTAGTAAATGGTACTATGAATGAGTAGTATAATAATAATAAAAGCAGGTACACGACATAATGCTTTTATTATTTGAGCTCATATATAATAACTACGTGTGTAATCCCAACAGAGCATTAGTTTTTGGTTAGAGCCTGTCCCTCTGTCCAATGTGCAGACAGAGATACGTGCAATTATCTTATAATGCTCAAATTTCTTTTAAGTTTCGCGAGAATCAATTTTTAATTTAGGCCTCTCATCCTTTTATATGTTGACACGATGATTGTACATAAGTGCATGTGTGTGTGGCTCTTTTCAATGTAGGTTTTTGTTCGACTCTTTTGTCCTCTTCTGTTGCAATATTGCAAAGAGATGATGTAGTTTGACTTGGAGCTCTTCAGCCATCCTCCTATATATCCAGTCTCTTTTTGCTACTTTGCTCACTTATAATTGAAAGAGAGAAAGGCAAAATTATTCCATACAGCTACACTATTTACTACACAAAAAGAGACTTGCCTTGCATGGCTACGGTAGATAAAGGACAACGTGCCTATACTTACGTTCATTCATGATATCTCCTACATCCTTACCTCATTTCTGACTCACAATAACAGAAAACATAGGTAGACAGAGCCATTCTCCTGTTTTAATGCCCTCAGATCTTCCCTATTCTATTTATTTATGCAGATAAAATATCCCTTGTGGCCAAAATACTCACTTTATTCATCTCGACATACTCAACTTGTGCATCTTAGACGCTACCTTACATCCCTTACGACATAACAGTATGCATCTAATGCTTTTTCACATTTACTTAACAAATCCATAGGAAAGTAACCATTCTATGTGAAGATATTATATTCTGATGTTGAAATCTTCTTCTAACAATATTTCCTTCGGCTTGCTATGCCTCTATGTAACACGATCCGTTGCATTTGATTATTTTAATTCAGTGGGCTGTACTAGAGTAGAGACGTAAACCGAAGAAATACTATACGCTTACTTAATCAAGACCCAGATACATAGAGTAGAAATAAATACAGGATTTTCCCTCACTATTATAGGAATATTATAATTAACAATTACTTGCTTACCTGTATTTTTGATATGGTAGTTTTATAATTGTCACTAGTAATAGAATTTGTGGTCAGGCGTGCTTTCCTGACCGCATTCAATAGAATTAAATTGTGACGTTTTTTTCCCGCAAGTAATAGGATATTTTCGAGAAGGGTGATCTCCTTTTACCAACATCAAGATTGCAAATTGCCACACAGAGTCGATCATCTGTGCCCCATATTCCATGTATTATGCATGTGAGGTTTTTTTTGTCAATTTGGAATTGTAACCTATAATAAATATCTAATGCAAAGGAGTCTGAGTGAGATACTGAGCTGTAGGCTGGCTATGAATCTATTTCCATATTGGATCCTTACCTGTGCGTCGTATAAATGTTCTATTGATCCGAAGCTGCAGACTTGCAAGCACTCTACATATTGCTTCCGTCTCGCATGCCTATAATATTATGCTCCTCAGGTTTCTAATGCAGATCCTTAGCTTATTTTGTGCATTTGTTATTTAAATTCCGAGGAAAGAAAGGGCAGGCATAGGGATTATTTGTTTTGAGATGGTGGTGTGCAGAAAGAAAGGGTTTTCTATAGCAGCGGATAGCATTAGATTAGTTAGTGGAAGGTAAAATTGATCGTTGGGCTATGCAGGGAAGTTAGTAAAGAAGCAGTGTGCATTTCTCAGTAGAGCAATGGATATTTTGACTAAAGTCAAGATAGTTGGGCAATAGATACTGATATAATGTCTTGTTCTACTTAGCTCGTGGCTGTATTAAGTGAAGGAGAAGACAAATTGAAAAAGATGGTACAGCAGCTAGTAATGTTATGTTAACCATTCCTACACTTCCATCCACTAGTATGTCTCTTTTAAAGAGAGCACTCTAGGGTTATCGGCTTCTTCTTCGAATTGAATTGTGTAGTGTACAATTGTGTCCTGCCTGCCTGATGTACTCTCTCTCTCTCTCTCTGTGCCCTTATAGAATTAGTCTTGATTCCAATAGAAAATAAAACTACAAGCTACACACACAGATAATATTGTTAGCTATAGTAGATTGTGAATATTATGAAAAAGGATGCGGCCAAAAAGTACCCGGACAATATCTCGGACACTACTTACTCCAGATAGAAGCTACACGAAGAAAGCCAAGAAGTGGTGGTGGTAGTTTGGTGTAAGGAGGACTGAAAGGATTTCTATTTACCATCAGTCAGTCCGTGGCTAGTGGAAAAAGCACTAAGGATAAGTAAGTAGTGTACTCTGTGCTGACTGTGCTTGGAGAATAATAGTTATTTCATCGTATATTTCTCTGCGGCCTCTAATGCACTAATACGCTACAGATCATATAAATATATTTGAAACAGATATAAATAGTACAAGTTGTTGTCTCTCTCTCTCTCTTTATGTAGATATCCTCCTATAGTTACACTACAATATGTTCTTTTGGCGAATCTGCACTGCTCTTCTCTAGATCATAGATACATCCTCCTCCGAACACAACTTTCCTACTTTGCTATACTTACATGTTATGTGTGTAGAGAGAGAGAGAGAGAAAGAGAGAGAGTTGGAGTATGGAGGGCAGGAGAGTAAAAGAGTTCGGGAGATATGAGACTGAAGAGTTTAGTTGAGATTCAGGGAAGTCAAGTCAAGTGACGTCGGTTGGTTGGCTCGGATAGTTGGACGAGAGGATTTCAATGCAATAATGGAATTGTATTTGATGATGGGACATGGAACATGTAGTTTAGTTGTTTAGTGCTCTGCCACTGCATGCATACTACTCTGCCTAATGTAACTACGTTTCCAGGATTTTTCCGTTCTCCGCCAGTCCTTCCATCTCAGTTAGGTAGCCGGAGACATCCTCTCTCTCTCTCAAACTCCTATCTGTGCAGACATCAATAGCGAGGACGAGCTCTCGTGCTTTCCAGACCGAGTCTCCTTTCCTCCACTTGCTTACTTACTTACTTAGAAATAGTTAGTTTAGCCCGTTAGTTACGTTATGGTAGGCAGGCGAGAAGAAGCGCCTCGCCTAGCCTTCCCTTCTTCTTCTTCGTCTTCCTTCTCTTTCTCTCTCTCTCTGTGTGTGTGTGATGCCCGGGTTTAGCTCCCGAACATGTTACTTCCTACTTTATGTGCATAATATAAAAGGCAGTGAAATAATGTTCACTCTGTGTATAAAGAGTAGTCGTCGGCCTGCTCCAGCACGGTTTCTCTCTCCGCTCACGCCTTCACATCCATAAGCACTCCTTCCTCCACTCACTCCAACTTCCAACTTCATCCTTCAACCGGCTTATCCGCGCTCTCCCTATCTACCTACATCTCTCTACACTATCTTCACTCCATCCAACTACGCACACAGCACAACTCCACACTCTCCAGCAGCAGCAGCCTCAACAAACTAAATCTAGCGTACTTTTCAACTTATCCCACACGGCTACTACCATCCGAGTATATCTGTACAATCAAGAGTCCAACAACCAACCCGATTCTACGATCTTAGTTTGCTTGACTTTTTTTTAGCGGACTTACTTTTCTCCTAACGATATGCCTCGCTAGTTTAACCTGTTTGGCTAACTAGAAACTCCACACTCTGATTACTGTACTGTTATCTAATCAACTAAACTAGAACAAATTCCCCCAACAATTTTTATTCGCGATTTTTCTCCCTTCTGCTCCCAGGGATTTTTATAGGGCCCGTAAAAGTGCACATAATTAATTGTAATTAATTGTTTCATTAATAGAAACAGCCATTTTATAAGAATGTACAGAAGATTAATTAGATGCGGACAGATGTCTAAAAAATGGATAAAAGTTGCTAATGGGACTAGTGGAGCTTTTAGTTTGTTTGTGTAGTGTGAGTCAGAGGACAAAAATGATCTCTTCATTCAGAGAGTTTTGTATCGGGTGGGCGGAGGACGGTCTCTTCGGAATGTAGAGAATGTCGGACAGGGGTCGGGGTAGCAGGAGGAACTGACGTTCTAAGCCAGCAGAAAGGAAGTTGAGAGGCGATTGTGAGTAAGAGAATTAGCCCATCTGTAAAATGTACTTTCTCTCGAAAATAATTGCAATGTCGAAAGTCCAAGTTTAAATGCTCTGCTCTCTTTGACTCGCTTCGTTCGCTTCGGCCAAATATGCGCTGCACTAAATAACTTTTACACCATCATCCTTTCCTCTCTCCGAACAGAGCCCTAGCTATTTAATTTTTATTTCCAGAATGAATTTTACAAGATCCCCTCGCATTTAGTGCACACCCTTCGCCTTGTCTAAAGGTAAAACGCTCATTGATTTCCCAACATTCAGTGTCTCATTTTTATGGAGTTCTTTTAGTTTCAAATCGTGTCGTAATATAATCGCCTGGAATTGTTCACTTATAATTAGCAACTATGTCACACCTATAGAAGTTTTTCTGTTTCAATGCTGGAATTCCTAGTGGATGTTGAAAGAAATGCGTCGACTGAATCAGCGAAAGAGAGGCATAGAAAGGAATGGCACATAATATATATGTAAGTTTGTAAGTAGTAGTCCCGATCCTATCATTTTGCAATCGCTCGGTGGGGAATGGCAACTTGGCCATCACTACTGCCGTGCTTGATAAAGAAGCTTCTTTAGTCTCTGTATATGCCTATCATATAGCTCACTCAAGTAAATAAATAGGTATCACCGATATTGTGTATCTGGAACATGCCTAGCCTACATGAAATATTCAAAGTTGCTATAATAACGCTTGCCATATGTACCACAAGACTTACTTTAGAGAAGTGGCATTAGCGATAGAAGAGAACAGAGTAGATTGTGTAAGTAGTGTGCAGGTATATATAAGTACTCACATCCTATATCTTCTTAAGTTAGTGAGAACATCATGAAGTGATGTGAGATACCTTTTAGCCGACTTAAGTGGGAAACATTTATCAAGCGAGACAGTATTCCTTTGGCTCACTTAGAATTTAAGATCGCTCAGCTAGAGAATAACGTGGCAAAGCAAATAACATAGCTCACCAGTCAACTTACTCATTCACCATGTTAGTATTCTGCTAACTAACTGGTTTGAGTTTACTTACTACTCCTACCTTCAACTATGCGCCTCTATCTCGAACGCTGGATATTATATATTATTTTTAGCCATGCCCAGTCGGGTAGTAGTATATCATAATATCTAACTACAATATACACAGGATATTAGCAATGTGTACCTATATTATGTATGTTGCTGGTGGTGTGAAGGTATTTGTAAGTTTTGACTCATTCATGGCATTGCATTGGATTGTGTATGGGATGGGAATGATGGGATGGCACGGCACTCACAATCACTCATTTATTTTACTTAGCTATTGTTACAATTTCCAGTTGGTCCAAGTGTTGAGGCAGTCGGAGTAGTGTGAGTGAGTGTGATGGGGAATAGCCAAACAATTACCGACAGCTCGCTCGACTCGTTGCCTTTCTGTGTGTTCTTTGGGCCAGGACGACGGGCAGACACTCCTTCCTTCCCTCGATTTCCTCGGATATCTTCATTTCAGTCCCTCTGCTTTCGACTCAACTGGATTTACCTATCTGTTTGTTTGGATTGAGGTGTCAGTGGCTGTGCACCTATTCTATTAGCATTAGTAAATACGAACACAGTAGTCAGTCAGCGAGTGAGTGAGTGTAATTGAAACAACTAAATACAACTAGAAACTACAGGCTACCTCTCTCTCAAACTCTCTCACATGACACTTGTTAAATAATATTGTCCAAACTCCAGTGGTGTGCCCTTTAGATTTTCAAAAGTCCCAGCCCTGCCCCTTACTCCAAGCCCTTCTCTCTCTCTCTCTCTTTTGTCAACTGGGAAATAAACTAATAATGTAAAGCATCGTAAGAAAATATCGAATGGAATGCTACCGGCAAAGAGAAAAAGGCGGGGACTCTACACTAACATTTATTATAGATGGCATTATGTAATAGTAGCTATTTGTAATCTCTTACGGATATGTTTTTCAGGACAATAACGCTAGCTAGTAGTGGAGATGTTGTGTCTGAGTAGTCATAGTCCTTGCTCTATCTGTATGCAGTGTGTGGAGGACTGCGAGGAACTATTGTAATTGTAATTCTCATGGGCATTACGTACACTAACTTTCTTAAGGAGTAGCCTACTACTCCACAGACATAGACAAGTCCGTGTGGTGTGTTGTGGGTCCACTCCTGCTGCCCACGCTAACAACGTTCTCTTCACGTTCTTCATTCTCGTAAGATAGTTTCAAAGGCTCTTTCCCACCTTTCATTCTTAAGAAATGTGTACGCAGAGCAATACGTAATAGTAATAGCTGTAAGAGACGTCTATGTAAGTAAGTGGTCCGTCCGTCGTAGAGCACAACTAGGTAAAGGACACACTAGCACAAAACAGGCAGGCAGGACACTTTGTGTTTCATTGCATTAGAGGCTTGGTATTGTGTGTGTCCCTCTTGGATTTGAATGGGTTTGGTAGGCGAGGCAAAGCAGGACATCTCTAAACAACGTTCATCTATCTTTCGCACAACACAAAAAGCTTTCCCATCCACTTTCCGGCTGAAATGGGCAAACTGACAAGTGACATTGTAGTCAAATTCTCACTCTCAGTCAGCTCTTTTGTTCCTTTGTGGGCTCCTTTCGTCTTAGCTATCTCTTCGTTACTCCCTGGATCAGGTCACTCATCTTCATTTCATTTCTAATCTGTCCAACCATACTTAAATCTCTCTCCTTACTACAAACAGAAATAAATGCACAACTTTCGGAATTAGGACCTTCATCTCCTTGCTCTATATAGCAAGGAAAGCTGTGCATAATATTTTCTTTTTTATAGTTTAACGATGTTCGTAGATGTCTAAAGTGATTCTTAATTCTTATCTCCAGCCAGGTTGAAGAGTAGAAAATGATGAGTAGTGTGAGTGACTAGTCGCTGTATGTATGTGATAAGGACGTATATTATAGTAGTGATGTGATAAACGGAAAAGGGTAGTGTAGATTGTGCGATATAAATAAGGAGTGTAGGGATGTAGAGATAAAAAGGAAACTTTGGATTGTTGCACATGTATAGAGATATAAATTAGTCTTAGCAATGGCCATAATAATACAGAGAGAGGCCGAAGGAGGAAGGATGTGAGAGAGGAATGAAGCGAGGACGTGGATTTCAGCTATCTTCATTGTACGTACCTCCTCCCGTGTACAGAGATGTGATGCGAACGGAGTTGAGTCCGACTCCCAACAGCTAGCCATTCATTCTTTTAGTATTCCTGTCGACTGACTCTTGACTTGACTTCAGTTCAGAACAGTTGAGTTGACTGCATTGCATTTCGTCGTGGAATATCCAAACTAACAGATCAGAGGTCGGAGGATCGAGTGCCGAGAATACATAGTATCTCTCTCTCTCTCTCTCTCTCTCCCTCTCTGTGTGTTGCCGACGAGGACGACGCTCTACTTGTGTCTCCTTGCCAGTGACCGACTCCGAGTGAAATAAATAAAGTTGTGATGCAATGTAAAGCGCCGAACTGAATTTCGACGATTCCTTTCTTATTAGGTCGAGAATGTTTCTAGTTACACACACTAGACTGTTAGACTGTTAGATAGATAGACAGATCGCATTAGGCATTTGTGTTGGTTGTGTATAGGAAGAAGTGAAGAAGTAGGAAATGTCGTAATGATAATCTTCCTCCTAGTGCTCCACGATAGCTCGTCCTCCTCTCCTCCGCCGTCTTCTGTGGCTGGACTCTTCTCCTTTGAGTGATGCCAAAGGAGCAGAGCTGATAGTAAGACAGTAAGAGTGCTCTCTTGTATTTTGATGTATTAAAATGTAGTAAACTGAGGGATAACATGGATTCGGCGACAACAGAGTACAATTGCAAGATTTAGATCTTGTTCTTTAGTCAGCCAAGAGTCAAGTCACACTCAGTTTAGTCTCATTCTCATTGACAGTTCCGTTGAGTCGAGTCCAGCTCGACCGGCCCTGCCCAATTCTCTTCTTCTTCAGTTGACCGTCGAGATAGTTGGGTCCTAGTCCTTCCTAACTTCTTTCTAATACTGTCCTACTCTTCCAAACGACTAATCCACCAAAGAGTGTCACTCTGGGAGAATTCCGACTGACCTGCCTCTCTCTCTCTCGCTCTCTTCGTTTTCACTGGACTGGACTACTGGACTGTTATTATCGCAGAGTCAATGGGACTCGAAGGTCATTTCCTTTCTTCGGTTGCTACATTATTGCTCGATCATGAGACTTTATGATTGGGCATAGATTTCTTGCATTTCTACAAAATATCCAAATCAAGTGCACCCTGTGAAGAGGCGACACAATGGGAAACAATAGAACTCATCCATAAAACTTGAAAGTTGAAGAGCAAGAGGCAATAAAACTCTATTGACTCACTCCACTCATCTGTCTGAGTCTGAGAAGGAATGGAAAAGTATACACTCATTCCTCCTACTACAATTTATTTATAACGGCTATGCATTTGTTCTGCGTGCAGTAGGTCCTTGTACACCATTTAACTGCTATACAGAACAGAGAGATAAGTAGGGATCCTCAGCGTGGGACTTCTGAGTGACTGACTGGCGTGAAACGGGAATAATAATGTTTTCTGACTCTTTTCTGCAGTTATAGCCTGTGATCAGTGTGTAAATTACTTGTATCTGCGCACATTTTACAAAAGTGTTTATCATTCCCGACTGTCAAGTGGAATTTAGAGTGATATTCATTTTGCTTTCTCTCCAGCCTCCCAGTTTGTGACAAGTGAACAAGTGAGTTGTATTTTGTGTCAATCCAAAGCTCAAGTTGAAGCATTGGCATTCTTATCAATTTTGAAGCATGTAAATTGTAAAATTCTTCAGGAGAATGTAAACTGAAAGTGATCTGTTTGATATCGTAGTGAATCGCTTGTTTACCTGGTTTGAGTAAACAAAGTGCGCCTTCTCCAAGTAAGCTTCATTTCACGATCTCATAATATTCTATAACATTCTTTCTGTCTACTTTGGTTCTAATTGTTCCTGTGTGCTGCTCTGAGTGTTTGTGGTGAATGTGATGTAGGGAAAGGAATTATATATCTCTGTAGAAGTAAGGAGTGAGTAGAGACTACTGAGGTCTCGCAACTATTCGCGGAATCGTAGTTCCGAAATCTAGTGCAACATCTGTGAAAGTGTAGGAAGTATAGGAAAAGGAGCCATCTAAAGAACAATAAAATAGATACGACAGTAAGTATCTGTCTTCAGTCTCGCACAGTTCACTTCACAACGGTTCAGTTCAGTTTAATTTAGCCGGATTACTACTGTTTCCGATTCGGGTGGGTAGTTTCATCTCTGCTTTAGTTCGTGGGATTATGAGGAGTCATGAGTCAACTCAAGTTGATAGTAATCGAAGTTTCAAGTTGAAATTGGAAATGTAGGTAACTTTATTGACTGTGAGAAAAGAAAGATTAGCTCGAGTCCTGGCAGAGGAATCACAGTATAGCCGTGTATACCTCTAGTAATAGTACCTAGCGAGTCTATTGCTACATCCGCGGATTCTATACAGCACTTGGCTACACTTCCCTTTTAAGGCGATCTCATAAGTTTCAAGGGTAAACTCAAAGCCATCAATATCCCCAAAGGGGAAAAGGTTATTCTGGAAAATTGTATTTTCCTACTCTTTCAGCATTCCCACTCAGCCGCTCAATTTTCCCAATGTTAAAAGTAACTTTAATTGCAAAAGTCGATTTCCACCAAATATCTCTTGGTTCGAGAGCCTAAATACTTTTTAATTGCGTAGCAATTTTATTCGGCCGTGTCGTCGACATAGTCATCCTTTTTTGAAACTACCTACCTATATGCTTAGCTAATAAATATGACATGGTAAATAAATTGGAAAACATCTCCCATAAAGTCTAAACAAGAGAAAACGTTGTAAATTTTCTTGCAACGTGTTTGATGGTTTTATTTAGGAATAGTGTTCGAATGGGTTCAGTTATGAGTTGACCTTTTAATAGAGTTGGCTAGAATGGAAGGCGAGAGCTAGAGGAGAGTGTGGCCTGCCTGGGCCTGACTGGATGGATGGCAGTACATAAATATAGAGATGTAGTGTCGTCTGTTAAAATTGTTCCCTGTTTACTCTTTGCTCTGTCTCTCTTTATCTGCGAAATAGAATGTGAGAAGATTACGATTACAGAAATGTTTGTGTCGGCCTAGTATGTTAGTTCTTAATGTAATGTGGCTGACTATTTACTGTTTACCCTCAAGCTTATTGTTAGTATTAGCTCTGCTCCTGGTTTGCTTTATTGGCTTGGCTCAGCCAGGATGGTGATTTACATTTGGGATTGGATGGGATTGATTTATGCCTTTTATAACTTAAGCGGAGCTTACGTGTGCAATCTACGCTACTACTACTTTAACTTCACATACGACCACACCACCATACATACCACCATTTTCTATGCCTCATACATTACTAAGTAAACACTCCGTGTGCTACTCGACACTGTATTATTATTGTTTGAACTTTTCGACTTTTCGTTTTTACTCTTAAGAATAACGGCAGAATAATCTCTATATCTTCTAAGACAGATAATATACGGAGATTTTCTAATAATTTTAATATCTAGCTACTTAGCCTACTATATTATTGTTATTATTTTAACTGCGAGAATTTAAGAGGATTTTTTCTATGCATAAAATATTAGTTTGTGTTTTGGTATGCCATAATACAATATGGATGATGTGTGTGGCTTTGTGTATGTGCATTTAGTGGCTATGCTGGGAATTAGACAGTATCCATGTAAATCTAAGTCATCGTAGTGGATTTGTGTGGCAAATAATGTCTATCTATTTAGGTATATCTTATCTGGGATTAGGGAGCGAGACATAATTTGAGTATGAACTATCTTGTTTACACATAAACTTGACAGTTGACTCAGAGTTGACTGTAGTTTGTAGTTGGGTAAAGGTATTTCATGTTTTGTGGCTGTGGGCGACTGCTGTAGATCTGACTTGACTGAAAATGAGATGAGACTGAAGCTCTTCTCGACTGTGGGAAACTAATAAAGACGGAGTTGGATTTTGATTTTGATTCGACTTGCTCCTTTCGTCTTGTTTCACTCCAATCATTTCATATCTTATCAAATCCTATCACATCACTAAATTATTCCAAAAGGAGACAGCTAGCTAGACTTAGTTGTTGTTTGTTAGTAGTGAGCAGACTTAAATCTACAGACTGAT
This sequence comes from Tomocerus nigrus, assembly GCA_019776505.1. Taxonomy (NCBI): domain Eukaryota; kingdom Metazoa; phylum Arthropoda; class Collembola; order Entomobryomorpha; family Tomoceridae; genus Tomocerus; species Tomocerus nigrus. The sequence continues at coordinate 27,221 of JABASI010000333.1, forward strand.
ACTATTCAGCGTGTATAGCGTGTAATACGTATGTACATAGAGATTACAGGTAATGCTTTGTCATTTATGTTCTCTACGTGTACCAATGTTGAAAATTACTTGGCCTTAGTTAAAAGGAAGTGTATAATATCATAGCTCAATCAATGCGTGTACATCCCATCAGAGGACTCGAAGGGAAAAACGTTTATTTGCTCTCTGCCTCAATATTTTATACTGGTGAATTGAAAGAAAAGCGACAGACTAAATAGAAGATACTCTTTGAATTCAATTGAATTGTTTAGTTGGGAGTTAGTTGAGTGAGAATTGGTTTATGGATATCTTTCTGAGTTTTTGTATTGTGTTGCTAGTTGAGCCTGTCCTTTGTAGACACACGGAATATAATAGGAGTGCACGGTATAAAAATCTACTGCAAGACAAGTTATTTATCTGTAGGTAATGAATACAAGTAAAGATGTTTCTGCATAAATAAATACATATGTACTTATTGTAAGTTACATATCTAACAGAACCAACATGCCGTAATAATCATAATGTTTAAATTTGAACGCGTACAGATAAACAACTCAGAAGATGAGATACGAGGATTTCGGCCTAGCTAACCTAACTAAAACTCATTGTACTATTCTTTCGGAAGAGCTGAATTTGTTGCTCCATCTCTCTGTGTACTACACTTTCCTGCCCTATTCAGCTCCATACATGCTTTTAAGTTTCTTTAGTTTATGGTTATGTGTTCGAGCAAGACGAGAGTAAAAGGAGAAAAGGTTTCAATAACTTTGCGCTTCTGAGAGCTCAAAGGACACTGGCTGGACTCCTCACTAGTCCTCAGCCTCACACTGCACTGAAGAAGTGAAGCTGGAGTCTTATGTAGAACCATTTCCTCCATCTCTACTCCATTTACTCTTTGTGTTTACACACATCGAGACATGCACGGAGACATACATGCATATCATATCACGACATAGCATCTTCTGCTAAAAAATATTATAATGTAATTTCTTCCCTACTTTTTATACATGAACAGAGCAGACGAGCTAATAGAACTCGACCCAGCAATAATAGATAATGCACTTTCCAGCTTATACACATCCATACCGTATAGTTACAAATATACTACCCACGAACCTTTCACTACTTCCACATCATATTATTTCATCCAATCAGAGCTCAATCTACATCAGAATTTGACATTTGAATTCTTACAATCGAGAAAAGTTTAAAAAAATTGTGTCTAAGCAAAAGAAGATATTTTTGAAATTACAAAACGGTAAATGATATCAACAAATTAGTAAATATTTGCAATCTTACTTCTGTTAATCTAGAGTTTACTTTATTTATTTATTTCTAGCCATAAACGATTTTGAATTACTTTTTTCTTGATGTTTCTCGAATAGTTATAAAATGACACAATTCCCCGAGGAATGTATTGAGGTAAATACGGTAGAAAGTAGGTAGGTAGTGTTGTATGAAGGAAGGAGGACGTGAAAATGTTGTTGCTCTATGTACACTGTGTAGTAGTGTAGTGTAATGCATTTCGGAAATGTACACCTAAAATGTAGTAATGTATGTGTGTTGTGTATTGTGTAAAAAGAGACTGTGAATTACATGGGCTGACGATAAGGCCAAAATATACAGGAGAAGGGTTGTTTAGCGATAGCGGAGTTGGTTTGGTTGTTGTGTAAGTTGAGTTTAGTTAAGTTAGCTTGGCTGCTAAGCGTCACACTGCATTGTATCCAAGGAAAAGTAAAGTATGTTGAAAAAGAGTGAAAAGAGTTTACTCGTCTCTTAAACGTGTTGTTGAGCTATAAATACAGTTTATTGTGACAGTGTGTCTCCAGTTATCATAATAATGATGTCTTTGTTGGTGTAAACGATGGTCTAATGGTGGGAATGAGTGATGACATCAGACATGAGATGAGATGAGAGCTTATGTTAGCTCTCAGCTCTCATCTTCAGCTTATTTCGGATTAGGATCAACCTAATACTGTTTGTACTCTCTCTCTATCTCTCTGGCTACTTCTCTCTCTCTCTCGTAGTCCTTGGAGGAGCATCTCTAATTCTCCTCTCTCCAACCATCGCTTTTCTAAGAATGAAAATGTGTGTGAATCAACGGAGACAGAACTGAGTCAACTGAACTACATTTTTTTCCTCTTTGAATCCATCTCTAGCACTCTGCAGTGTACACACACAACACAGTCAGTGTACAGTGCACAGAGGAGCGGCGGAGAAAGAAGACAAGTGTCAGAATATTCTTTGGCTCGCTCGCTATCCCGTGCCAGATCATAGAAAGTAACTTTATACCGTCTCCACACTCCACCACGACTGAACTCTAAGCCAACTAAGCATCTTCATAGGAGACGAAAGTATTTTATAATGTGCCGTTGGTTGTTCGTGGGTTTATTTAGGGCATAGCCTCCTATTATGCAGTTGAACGTATCTAGTATCTACTTATTAGCGAAGAATAAGGGAGATTTGCAGTCTGAACTGTTTAGAGAGGCTACGTGGAAAGAGAAGAAGGGAAAAACAAGCAAACGCAAACAGATCTACAGTTGAATTTATCGGAAGTGGAGTTAATCTTAAGTTGAAGAGGAGGCAAGAGGAAAAGAGTACGAAATTGTCTTATCCACACAGTTTTACGAAATCTTTTGTTATCCTTTCTGTCTCTGATTATATTCTGTGTGTGCTCTCCCTCCTCCCCATCCTCTCCTCGCCTTCACATTTTTTCGCTGAAAAGGATCTTTTCTCTAGCCACTGCTCATAGGTATATAGGATTAGGAAGGAAACTGACTGGAAATGTGCAATAGACCACAGTCGTAGTTGCAAAACAGTTTTCTTCATTAACTTCTCTTCAGTTTACACTGCACTACAGCAATACAGATAAGTATTACACTCCAGACAACTCCTCGCTCTCTCTCTCTCCCTCTCTCTCTATACATTATCCGTAATGAGCCAAATGTTCAGTTCCTTTTAGCTTGTTTAACTCAAAGAATCTGTCTGTAGATAGCTACAACGTCGAATCTCTGTCTTTGAGACTAGGCAAAAAGAGTCCAAAGGTTACAATCATCAGGAATCAAGACTAAATTCGAGTCATCACCGCTCCTTGCAATTTGCGTTGCATAACCAACTAAAACTAAATTATATGGCTATTTGTGCCATTTAGTTCACCAAAACCTCTCCTCTCTTCCTTATCCATTTCTATTCTTCGAAAATATTAGTTTTTATGATGAGAAAAGTCGTAAGAATTTAGCTGGTGTAATCCAATAAAATGATATTGTTATTGATTATGTACGTAGCCTGTTTAAGTATACATAGTAAAAAGGATGATGGAGTCAGCGTCTGACAGAAACAAGGATCATGCGGTTTCCTCCTCTCTCCCTGGTTGACCGACGGACAAAGCTAATGACTCAAAGCTTAGAAATTCATAGAGAAGTTAAAAGGAGGAATCCCTCAGCTAGAAGAACAGAGCTCTTCATCCTCTTCTACTAACTTACATCTATTTATTTATTAGTTCCTTTGAACTAACTATATCTATCTAGCTAATAAATAGCTACATTCTAGACGTTGCCTTTTTGGCACCGAAAATATTTGTCATCATCAACTAGTAAATTTGTGCCTGTGATCCTTTTGCCATTCTATATTTTGATCTTTCACAAAAACGCTAAACTATCTAATTTACCTTCCATGAACTTTAATTTCCTTTTTAAAACCGTTCTTGCAAATTTACGGAAATCTCGGAAAGTTGATCGCTACAAAAGGTAGCTCTGCTTTGTGCAGAAATTCTCCCTAAATATACAGTGGGGCTATTATTGTGTATGCAAATTGAAAGTAGCTCTTTAGAAGTTGCAGTGTACCTGTCTATTTTCCGTATTCAGTGGAATGAGGAATTTAGTGAGTGGTGGTGTGGTGGTGGGAAAGGATGGACAGACAGACATGGCGGAGTAGTGAGCATAATAATTTCCCGAATTGCAGGCAAGGCAGGGAAGATTGGAGAGGAGGCGAGGCGAGGCGAGGCGAGTCAAGTGACACGGACGGAGTTGATTTAGAGACGGAAGGATGTGTATGACACATGGATGAGATGGAGAATACCTTTACACGGGCGGGAGATGATAGATAGGTGAAGTGATGATGTAAAAGCTTTTGAATGTATTGTGATGAAAGAGCGGAGAAGAGTAAATAGAGGAGTTCGCTCATTTGAGGTGCTTGAGTGGTTTAGTTTAGTTTGGCCTCGGCTCATCCTCATCTCGCCTGCCTCTTCTTCTCACTCCTTCTATCTTCTATCTTCGCTTTTTACACGGCTCTGTGCTGCTGCTCTGTCCTTCCATGCCGTCATCTCTGCTCATCCTTCCTGAGTAAGCATCCAGCAACCTGCCTCACTTCACTCCTTCTTCCTTCCCTATTTATTATTATATTTGGAGCAGAAAGAAGAGTCGCGATTCATATGTGGATTTGCAAGTGATCCTAGTGTCAGCCTTGCATTTATACGTCGTTTACATATTTATTATACTGTCACTCAGTGCACTGTGTTAAGTAATGTCAGTGAAGTTCTCCAAAGTAAAATTCGAATTTAAACTAAAGCTCGCTCTGCCGTCACACGAGCCAACGCTATAAACGGATGGACAGAAAGTCAAAGTGTTAGTTATGACATGACACAACACGCTACGTGGAAAACTACTATTGTCTCATTATACAATAGCAGCACTGCCGATAGCAGTCACTACCTACACGGCAGAGATTTTGTTGAATTATGAATTGTTTCTCTCATTTCCCAATATTTATCTATAATCTGTGACTTTCTGTTCTAGAATTTCCAATGAATTTTTAGCACTTACATTAGTGATAAATAGAAAATTAACTGATCTGCCATGGCATCACAGATGGGAGCAAACGAGTTTCTTTGACACTAAACTGACAGCATACCTATCGGATCACATTATATCTCCCATGCGCATCATTATGACCGTCATCAGCCAGAATATTTACAATCCAACTAAGTCAACACAAATAATAGTAGTCATTACTACCCTCCTAACATACTCATATTCCCGTAAATACCTAAAAAAAGGTTTTTGACACTAGATGACATAATTGATATTTTATGTTTCTTTATTTTCAAACCGTAAAAGGGAAAATATTCGTGCTGTATTATTTATTAGTAATTTTTTGAGGTGAAGAGAATTCCTTTCAAAAGATAAATCAATAGAGAAACGTCAAAGACGTATACTTATTTGATTTTAGTTTCAGGTTCCTATTGGTTATAGAAAGAGGAAAGGTTGAATTTAGGAACAAATGGCAAAGTGTGGAAAGAGAGAGAGCGAGAGATTTCATTGAAAGGAAGGGTGAAAAGATGAGTCAAGTTGAATAATGCTAAAGTTAAATGTGAAGTTGATGCTGATGGTTCGTTTGTTCTGCTCAAGTGAATAAGGAAGGAAGTCGAATGCATATATAGACAAAGAGCAGTTTCTGTGTGCTGTGATTGTGACCTGGCTTCGTTTGACTTTCGTTTGGCAGCCTGGAATCCTATGGACACGGCTTCTACAGGGAATTGCAAACTCTCGTCTTCTGCTCCATCCATTCGGTTTCTATTATTCCTCCTCTATCTCTCTCTCTGTGCAGCTCCCACAGTAGTCGGGTGCAATAGGTTCGTTTGCTTGTTTTGTTTTCTTCCTCCTACTACTACCCAATACATTGTGTGTGCGTGTGTGTGAATTCAAATTGGATGTCTTCCGTGCTTGCCTATTTATTTAATCTCTACTGGCTAGAATGATGGGCAGAGCGGTGGTGGTGGAGTGCATGACGTTGTGTGGAGGCCAGAGGCAAAGGCAGAGTGGAGCAAGACGGAATAATGTACTGATTTGATGTTAATGACGACGATGATGTGTCTCTATTATGAGACAATGGGAATCAAGTACAATGTACAATGCACCGCGCACATAGACATAGTGAGACATAGATGTGCACACGGGCTTTAATGCGCGGCGTTATTTAGTTGGCCGCTACAGGTATATTCCTCTGATGTCTCTCTCTCTCTAAGTGAATTAAATTGGAGAGAGGCTCACATCCTGAAAATATCACAAGCAAGCAAGCATCACTGGAGCTATGTAACAATACAAACAAGAAATGGAACTACTAAAGAACTCTGAGCCAGTCAACGCTAATTTTATTATCGTTTGTCAGAGTCACACTAATGTTATTTGACAATGCAAAATGCAAAGCAGTCTTCGTCATCCCTCGCATAGCCACTGCCACTGCCACTGTACTGCCATGTCACTCTCCAAACCAGACCAAACCAGAATATTATGAGTGCTATGTAGATCTACCGTACTTTACGATAATTAGAAACAATGAGCTCTACTGCACTTTGTCCGAACAACTAAGCAGCTCTAAATATACAGTACACTTTATACTCGCAGAGTGCCCATGTACCCACACCGTAGTCCATGTCCATGTCTGTCATATCAACTAGAACCTATTCATTATAACCTGGCAGTGGTTTAAGACAGGTACATGGACTTTTATTTGCTAAACGACGACGTGTTCTCATTCCATATAAATAAATATTAGTAAACTAAAATACATCAACTCACTCACTGTCTTTATTCATTGCCAGATTAGTTTTCAGCAGTGTGGTCGTGTAGTTCCGCTTACAATCAACTTTACTCTGCTCCTTGACTTTAGTTCTCTGATCGTGAATTCGTGAGTAAGTGAGAACGTCATTTCCGTCTCCTCCTAGTCTCTTTCTACATTAGACATTGTATTTATTCTTGCTCACTGTATGCACAAATATTTAACTGCAACTTTTTTAACTGTCAAATATAATAACACGACTAGTAGTGGCACTTTATTTATTTTTATTTGTATTTAAAAAACTTCTACATGTGTAATTCATAGAACAATGTGTACCTATACTTCGTTTGATAAGTGTAAGATATTAATTTAATACATGACGAAGTGTCTTTATATAGTTTGTATATACATGTACATCAAGAATTTGTTTGTGTCTCTAAGTGAAAGAATATTTACCAAGTGTACGAAGGGAAATTAGAAATTCTGAGGATCTGATTTGTGATTCGGGTAAATATTGTAAATGCCTTTAATGATATGCATGTGATAATATTGAGCCAGTACAGTTGATAATGATACATTTGTGATGCAATTTGTTTTGTTTGGTTGGGTTCAGGGGGAATTTTCGGTTCAGTCATTTAGTTGTTAGGATATGGAAATGAGTTGGCTAGAGTGTATGATGTGTTCTATTACGGATTCCGTTTGGCCATCGTCGTTGCACAGAGAGAGAGGCTGTTTTGAGTGTCTTCTATTGTTAGGGTAGCTGTTTGGTGTAGTGGAGGCGAGGAGTGTTGTATTGTGTCCGGTCGTATTTATTTCTACGTAAATAGTAGCTATTTAGTCATTGGCTGAGTGTTCCGTTTGTTTGTAGTGTGTGTTGTTGTTTGTTGCTGCTATTACTTACTCACCTGTCATGTCATGCCTTGTCAAAGCATTGTTTTTCATTTCACAAATAGCTTCACGGTATTCCGTGGCAAAAAAGTCCACGAGAATGATAAGTTGCCTTTTGGCTCCAGTGCCCGTGCATTGTGTGTGTGTAATGTGATGTGTTTCGTTTGTGTCTATGTGAGCTACTCTCTTTTGCCTTGCCTTCCCTGCTACTTTACACTAGTCAGATCCTGAGTCTTGCTTGTTGTACACTGTAAAAGGATGAGGATGAAAGGGCAGTAAGACTGTTCACTAAAATTCGGCCCAGTAAGCTCAAACGAAACGAAACGAAGCTAAACTTTAACTTCCTTTTCCTTTCCTTTTACTTTGCCTTGTTGTGTAGGAATGTTGGCCTCTGCTCCATGTCCTGCCTGCCTGCCTGGATTCTGTCCTGTGCTTCTATCTAACTAAAAAGGAGCCACTGTCTACTGTAGTCGTGTAGTGTAGTAGGAGAGAGTAAGTAAGTAAGTGGTGAAGTGGATATGGAGGCAGTAGGCAAGGCACTGCTCACGACCATGTATAATAAAATGAGGAGAGGAGTCTATAATAATATAATATTAGGTAATAGAAGGAGTTGTAGTAAAAGGATAGTTTAGTCGCCAAGTTAAGTCGACTCCAGTTCCTATGCACATAAATACGGACTAGTATTTTAGTAACTTAAGGTTTGAATTGAATATAGTGTCTATTGTGTTATGTGTATGAATAGCGATAGAGAAATAGGAAGAAGAAGAAGAAGAACAGACTGAAGTGAACAGTGGTCCTTATGTCTTCCACATTGTGCCTACTTCTCCTAGCATTAAATCCCCTCCTATATATGTACTTCTAGTATCTATCTCTATAATATAATCTTTAGCATTTCACTTCAGTTCTGTTTCAGTTCGAACGAATTCTCTCTCTCTCTCTCTCTCTCTCTCTCTCTCTCTCGGCATTCTATGGAATGCATTGCATTAGCACAATGCAGTGCTTTCCCTTCTTTGACATGTGCAATATATTCCTTTCCAAGTCTATTGTATTGTTGTGTAGTGTTCTATTGAGAGGGAATGGACCATGCATAGTCCGCGATTTCCAGCCAAACCAAAATACAAAATAGAACTCTACTCCTTCCTTGCTAGTTGCTACACTTCCAGAATATCTCGCTGGCTGCTTGACTAGAAACACAGTCCGTCGTCGTCGTCGTCGTCGTCGTCGTCGTGCCATGAAGTTCTATGCTCTGCTCTATGTCTGTTGACTAAATTCGTTTCTGGCTACAGTGCGGATCTTTCCCTTTTAGCAATCTACGTGTCTATGTGTTGCTTACCCACTTTATTGTGTTATGTATTGTATATGAACACAAGAGCAGAAAGCAAGGACAGACGCCTTAAACTTCCCTTTTCCAAAAGTAAACCATTTACCTATTTCCAGTCGGCTCTAATGCTAAATGCTCTCTATCTCCTCTGCCTACCTACCTAAAAACTACCTACCTACTACTTCTACATACTCGCTCAGTCCAAAATGCACATCATGTATATTTAATAACGAGCTTTTACAGAAAGGAAAACTTCGCAACAAGAAGAGTTTAGTCTCTTGACTCTTGTAAACTAGTTTAGTCCAGAGTGAGAGAGAGAGAGAGAGAGAGTGAGAGAGTAAGTAGAGGAGAAGAAAGCGACATGGACATATCCCATGTACCACCATCAACACACCAACAAATGTCTATGAGCATTAACTGCAGAGCAGCTCTCATTTGGCACCAACTAACGTTAAGCCCACCTTCCCAAAAAGAAATTTTCCTATCCAAATAGCTAAAATATGCTTAATATTATCTACACGCAAATTCTAACTGCTTCCAGACTGAAAATTCCTACAGGGCATGGACTATCATGTTCCAAACTATGTCGGTGACGTACGTCAACAGCCAGAGTCACGTTGTATTCTGTTGGTTAGAAAATTCTGGATGTATAATTTTGCGTATGCAATGGTATGATGTGATACAAGGACTGGTTTCAAGACTTTTCTGACTATAAAAGATATTCGCTAATAAGACTTGCAGGAGGTGAGTCGACTATAACTCGTTAGTGAGATATTTTAATATAATATTGGCGAAGGAAAGGGAAAAGAGGTGTTAGATATGATTGAGTCTCTCTTTCCGTTGCCACTATTTAAACTAAGTAGGATCGATTTGGTTCTACTTCCTTTCCTTCCTTTCTCTTCTCATAACATTCCCTTTCTCATTAGTATATCTTGATAGTAGGTAAATACTAAGTAAAATATTAATATTGGAAGGACCATACGATACGTCCATTGTATTTAATGGGATATAGGGATTCGAGTTCCAAGAAGGTGTGCCCTGCTCCCGATTTGTGGACATTATAGAATAAATAATAGTCGCCGAAGTTATGTTAGTGTAGGAGAAGGTGGAAACTATAAGATGCCCACATTGAAACAGTTGCAGTCACTGCCTGTAGTTTAAGTATACTAGTGAAAACAATAGTGTAAGAGTTGTGTAAACAAAAGGGATGGCTATATTATAGTCGAGGACAAGAGTCTTAGGAGTAGACGTCTGCAGTGTGGGAAATAAGTTTCACTTCTTCAGTTTTAGTTCAGTGAGAATGAAGAGGAAGCTGAATTGGAGACGGACATCGAAATGCATATTAGAGGAGAGGAATGTAAATAGCGGTTTCCTCACAAAATAAGCAGCACGGCACACTGCAGCAGAATTCATCGAGAGGAATGAATAATTTTGTGACTCTAGAATCAGAAGAATGATTAATGATGGCTCATTAGTGTGACATGTTGTGTAAGTTGACGTGGGGCCTAGAAACACAAGCGTGTTGTAGGTTGTAGCTACAATATAATCCTAAGGAGCCTGCCTATTTTACTCCATTTCACTTCACCACGGTTCACTGGACCAAAGGTTCAACTGAAGGATGCGAAGCCTACAAATATTATAGCTACACATGCTACAGACATTCATATATGCATATAACGTAGTCAGATCAAGTGCTCACAATTTGAAGAAATTTTCGAAAAGAAATTAAACTTAAAATTTTGTAACCAATAATCCAATACTTGAAAATGTAATTCATTTGCTCAAAAAATTTTATTTAAAAATAGGGAAAAATCAATATAATGAAACTGACCTGTTTTGTTGATAACAAGAGTATGAATTCTTATTTGGAAAGGGAAATATTATAGAATAGTAGAAGATGTTGTAGTCTTCATTTAAATATGCAGATGGAACATTAACCTAAATGGCGTGAACTTGCAAACTCTCTCGGATCAAGGTTTATGTCTGACTTACTTCGTTGGTTCTCTTAAATTTTGTCAGTTAAATTTACAAGGTTCTCTGCAAATGAGACTATGCTCTGTCGTTATAAAATATATAGAGTATATATATAACATGTAAAATACTAACACTAAGTAGGTTTCTACATTTAAAATGGAATTGAGATGCTTTTGTGCATTGTTTATTTATTTAGAAGAAGTAAACAAGTAAAGTAGATATTTATTTAATGGTAAATGGAAGCTATTCTGAGAATGCCTTTCCCCTGACTGTTGAGAGTGAGTTGCACTAGTTTCTACATTTATATTTAATGTAGCTAGTGCCTTAGTTAACCTACCTGCATTTATTGAGCATAAATATCTAAACTTCGTGTCTGTCTGTCTGTCTGGCAAACAATAAATAGAGTTGCTAGCATTTGTATGCTAGCATGAGAATTTATGGTGCGGTTGTTGGTGCTAATGGTGCATATTTGTTGCGAGGTGTTTGACTGACTGTCCGTAACCAAGAAAGACTATGAAGAAAGAATAAAATATGATGGTAATAGCCAGGCCGTTGAGACAGAGTGTGCAGGGAGGAGAATAAAATATATATTTATTGTGGAGCTAGTTTGCTAACTATGTTGGGGACATACACACGGATATATTTACATAGTGCAGGATTCGATAGTTAAGTGAAGTGTCTTGTATAGGATTGGGAGTGGTAGTGAGTTTTGCCTGCATGTAATATATTATTATGATTCTATTGTAGGCACTATGTGTATAGATGAATTGGATGGATGTGAATTCAAGTGAAGCGGTGTGAATTCAGGCAAAATCAAGACAGTGTTGTTGACTGTTCATTGGACTGTGCACAGGGCCAGCATGTAACATTTAATACCCCAACAAGAAGATTCCGCCAGCCAGACCTGGCTCACTCACTCACTCACTAGTTTCCTAGGCATGTCTCTCGATCTGTGTCTGTCTGACTCTGGCTGGCTGGATGGCTTTGTCAGTGCGACTCAAAGTCAAGTCAACTCAATTGACGTCTTAAACTTGGTTATTGTGCTCAAAAATTCTCTGCACTTTACTTCCAAACTTCCCAGTCATTCCGTGTACTTACTGATTTGATTCCTTTTCACCATTCTTCCATATTTATCACTTGCTCCATTCCCATCCTTAATCCGCACATATTATTATAAGCATAGATTTATTTATCCTCATAGCATCTCTCTTGCAAATAATGCTCCATGAATTACTTGCCTCGTTTTTTGCAAGTCCATGCAACTACAATTGAACAACTGTTACGTTTATATTAGACTTTAGTCCAAGTGAGCAGCATATGTAAATTAAGTTGCAATGATGTTGTAACTCATTCATTACCCTCAGTCTACACTTTCGAATCTACCTAACTCTAACTTATACATATTTGTTTGGCTCATGTGATCCTCGAACAATGCAGAGGGCAAGGCTTTTTTTCTGTCACTTCCCAACGTGCCATTTTCAAATCTCTGACTGAGTTTATTACTATTGATCCTTCGTTAGAAATATTTCGCAGCTTCCTTTTCAGTGGAAAAAAAGGAGAGATAATTTAATTTCAATCGAGAGAGAGAGAGGTAGTCGTAAGAAGAAATCGAGTAGTTTCAATGAATTTCAATGACTAGGGATTTATTGGAAAAGAAAGACTGGAAAGTAAATCAATCAACCCACACAAACGTGTTAACTTTAAAAAGTTGTAAATAAAATAGTAATGATATATTTAAATATATTGTTCAGATTTTATTCTCCAGATGTTGCGTCACACCTTGGATGCAAGTGTATAGTTGGCTATTACTATTACATTAGGACATATAATATTATATTGTTATATATTATATGGACAGTCGGAATAGTCAGAAATATCATGTTCACTGACATGGTAGGTAGTTACAATGGAGCTAGGATTTAGCTCTGTCTGCCTGCTCTAGTCTGATTCTGATTGTGAGAAAATAATGATCCTCTCTGTTGCACTTATATGGCTGTAATAGTTTTAGGTAGTGGCCCGATATTGGATTGAGTTGGTTGGTGAAGTGAGTTTTGTGTATTAGCAGAAGTGTATATCTAGGTATAGGAAGAGTCTCCTACGTGCATGTGTACGGTTGATATGAGGAGGACAAAAAGTGAGTAGCTAGCAACAACGTTTCTTTGGATGGAGCTGTTCTGTGAAAGGCTGTAGAGTAGGAAGGTAGTAGTGAATACATAGTAACTGTTCTATTGAATCGACTTCAAAAAGATAAATAAAAGGGGCCTGACAGAATTGAATGAACTCGCAGAAATCCTGAGCGATTTATAATGGAGAATGAAATGTTGGATTGTTGGCTTAGCGTTTAGCTAAGGATTCCTATTGATTCGTTCCGTAGTTAATAACTTTACAGTACAGTAAGTAAGAAGTTAAATGAGAAATGTCAAAGTTGGCTAACTCTAACTAAGCGATCTAACAAATAATAATATAAATCAAGAGTTCAAATACATGTGTACCTGTTTCTTTAGAGAAGAAAAAGAAGCCAGTCGGTAGTCGACGACTCATGTAACTCGGCAAGAATGGCTCATAGGCAATTCCACTCTCTTTGTTATAAATATCCTTTGTGCTTCGAAAATAGTGCTATGTTATGTTGGATCACTTGGATCTAGTCTCTCATAATATCACATCACCTAATGCCTAATAGCTAGTAGCTAATAATATTAACAGTGTTGGCTACAGGATTTTATGATGATGATGATGTGATGTCGTGGAAAGTTGAATCGGCTACTTATGTATTTATCCCCGTACTTATTTACATTGTGTGTGTGTTTGTATTTAATTTGTAGAGCTGATGTGATGATTGTCTCTTTTGTTATCTTTTACAGGAAGTGTGGACTCGGTGTAAGCGGAGAGCCCTGACAAAGATGTATACTTCTGCTCATGGCTTGATGCTCCTGGTTCTGTTCATTCTATGCAATCTAGTCCCTCTGGAATATGCTGAAGGTAATTTTTATCTCCCTGCCTACTGCCTCTCTTCTTTTAATCCGCATTCCTCTAATCTTTTTCAGACTGTGATATTTACTTTGGTGATAATGGCGAGAGGCTTTAGTGATCATGTTACTCACTCACCTTCTTCGCTTACATAATGTTATTGCTATTAGGGATGTTCTTTGACGTTGTTGCACTTTTGCCTGGCCGTAAAACCTCTTTCCCTCACTCCTGTCCTGTCCAGTCCAGCAGCAGCCACTCTCCTCGTCCTACCTAAGCCCACTTTATGAATTATACCTTCTACGTGCTTATAACTTTGTAAGTAGTTATTTTACGTTTTAAAAGGTGTTTCTAAGTGCCAGGCTAGTAGTCGACTCGAGTCTCTCTTGCAGATAACTATGAAAAAACTAAGAATGCATGTATGTACATAGCATTGCATGTAAACGGACTCGAGTTCTTTGTATGCTGACTAACAATAAGTAAAGGCAACACGATATATAATTATGCAGTGGGAATTTTCACGGATTTCTCTAGAGAAGCTCCCTTGTTATATTATGGATATGGGCTCCTATGGAATGAAATGAATGCATTGTGTCTTTACTACTTATCGTTGATGTTCCTATGTAGAATCTATGTAATCTAATATTTATAATATAATAGGCACTATGAGTTACGTTATTGTATCTTCTGGAGGCTACGCAAGACTCAGCACACATACGAAACCTTTTTTCTTTCTTTCTTTCTCTCTCTCACTTTACTTCACATGCGAATAGAATTTAAATTATTTGGAGCTTTTCAACTCTTTTCAGTCTCTTCGCTGATTGGGAATGTTGAACGTTGAAATAATATTGTATGAACAGTTTCAACTTCTTACGTGTTCATAATACTTTGCAATCTACTACATAGATATAGCTACATAGCACAGATATTATTCATGCACATAATATTATAACGACGACGTATTATACATAGAACATACTAGCACATTACACTACTTGAACAGACTGACTCACTTGCAATCAACGGAAAGGAAACTGGAAACCTGGAAACTCTCAGTCAGAATGGCTCAGTTACTAATGCTAATAAATCCAAAGAATTCAAAAGCATGAATACGTAATATGCATGTATGTACTTAGCTATGTAGTAATATGTGAAGAAGGGTATGAGGACAGAATAGTTCAGCGGGCTTAATAGTTCGTGGGCAGATTCGATCATACATGGGCACCGCGGGCAAATTCGTTCAGTGGGGAAAGGAAAGGCGATCATGCCGTGTTGCCGAGGTAGAGTCGCTTTTGGTTTATAAAAATATCAGTGTATGTATGTGATTTATGTATCTGCAGACAGCTCAATATATCTTTGATATTGCTTCTATCCTATGCAGTGCAGTGTGTAAGTGCTGTATGACAATGACAATGCAATAATTGAAAATCAATGTATTAAGATGGTCATTATGGTATCAAAAAAGATAAGACATT
>JABASI010000334.1:0-42379 GCA_019776505.1 Tomocerus nigrus
TTTTCCGATATCAAATATCCTGTTATGGTTCTGTCAAAGTCCCCTGTATTCTTTGATAAGTGTAAAATAAATGTTTCAATAAAAACTTTGGTAGTGAAAAAACTTTAAAAATAAAATAAATGTCTGTTCTTGTTCTTATATTGTATGAATTTGTTCTGTTATTTTATCGATAATAAATCTAGCCGAGTAATTTTCATTTATAAATAGTGAAATGCCTACGTTTGTTACAGAATTATTTTTACTGATTACATCCTAGTTTAATTTTGCGTTTGTTATCCACTACGTTCTCTTTTAATTGTCCACCATTTTCATGTACTGGCAAATACCATAAATTTTACTAAGTATTTGATTAGATTTTTCACATAATTATTTTGGGCAATTAAGTAACAACTTACGGTCGCAATTTAATATTGAAAAATAAAATTGTATATATGTATACTAGCTACCTTACACCAATGTGTATTGTATTTCATAATAGTTAGAGTACTAACTTGGCTAAGTATTGCACTATTATGTATTACTGGAACATAAATTTTATTGTTGAACTGAAAGTTCAATTACATACTATCTACTTGATTTGCAATTTCTTATGCAAGAGTCAATCATATTATTTTTAAAACGGAGTCAAATTTTCAATAAAAACTTTTTTCATTACAACCTTAGTATCTCATTCAGCCAAGGGGGTAATTGCCCAATTTCGATGACTTTGGCAGATACTCTAGCAGAATTTAATTATCTGTGCCTTGCAAAACCTTTTGTACATGTTTATTGGTTGTACTATAATATGTGGGTATCAGGAACAATATGAATTTATAGTGCTACCCAGAACAACGTAATGTTTACTTTTAATTCGCTAAAAGAGGAAGAAACTCATAACGTACTAATGGATGTGAGACAAATGACGAAGGCACTCATAATAAGACTTACTTAGTGTCGAATAATGAGCTTCGTATCTATTGCATAAATATGTCACATTGTTTGTAGTTTCATAGGATTATTGACAGGCCAAATAAGAGAAAGCTCTACAGAAACGAGAAGAGTGGAAATTTTAATTAACCACACTAACTAATGTATGCATTGGATATGGATTGCTATGCTTAATGCGAAATAGTAGATAGAGTAAAGCACGCAATTTCCCTTCGCATGAGATGAGTGGACTAGAGAGAGAGAGAAATAACTAGGGTAGCTTGGAATAGCAATGCATAGATATGTCAACTTAAGTTCGGGGCTATGTATTTTCCTATGCTCTTCCTTTTTTTAATGCCACTTGTGTTACTTTTGTAGTGGCTGCCTCTTTTCTTTAGGAAAAGCTTGAAAATTCACCTGGAGTGGTCGAGAGAATAGAAGGAATGTATAAATAAGTCACCCACCGTCGTCTTCGTCATATCATGGGTTATAAGTAGCACATTATGTAGCATTGAAGACATCGAATCTTTGCCTGCTATCTACTCGTGTAGTGGAATAAGTGTTTTATTGATCTGCCATTACTATTTATATATGTTTTATCGACAATGACAATGCTCTAACCTTTTTAACTATCCAACTATTTATTAGGTCTTGCCAAGAAAACTTTTCTGTTTTAACGCGCATTCGTCGTGGCTTAATCTAAAGAACCCAGTCCAACTCGTCTCATTCATTCTTCAATTTGCTTTATTGGGAAGTTCTCCTAAACTCCGAATCCGATAACCGTCAAATAGACAAATATCCACTCATATAATTTTTCTCATATCGCAATCCGCCGCATTCCAATTCCCGATACTCACCTATTCACACCTCCAGCTTTTTCGTTCCAAAGTAAAGTTGCAATTAGATGCGCATTTGGGAACAGAAAGTGTAACACTCCTTCTGCCGCATTCATATAAACTGACTCTAAAACAGTTTTCGTGTGTACAAATATTGTAATGCTGAGATTTTTCGAAAATTTTAAGTATAAATAATTACTTTGTTTTTTAAAACACAAAAAAGGGATTTGAAAGATTTTCATCTCTTATATTTCATTATTCACGGAGGGTGTTTTTAGAAGTTAAGTAATATTATCATTACAAATGAAATTCCCTTTTTAAACAGTACTTTGAATTGCAACGGAAAAAACAGCGCATTTGTCTATATCAAATGGTCAATCCATAACAATTATTTACTAACATATTTCAGTGTTTTCGTTTACTGACAGACCTATAAATATATATTTTCCATCCACCAATTTACTAGTGAATTCTTAAACAACACAATGGCAAAATTCTTGAACTACGCATCTCTTCTTGTGTTTCTGGGATGCTACTTTCAATACACACACACTCAGGACACTAAGCCTATTAATATTGGTAAGTTTTCTTACTAGCTTTTTTACGTTCTGTGTGCTTCCTGTTAAAATTCCTATCATGAAACTAAAAGTAGCATCTAGAGGTATATGAAATCGTGCATTGAAATGAATCCCACTACAGCCATATAATCATTAAAAATATGTTGTAATTTCCGGTTTCCTGTCAGGCACTCAGTATCGAGACCTGTCAAAATATTGTCAACGAAAGTTATAAAGACAACATCAATAAACTTTAAAGTTGCTTACAGGAAATAAACGTAATTCTACCTGAGCAATTTCATAGTTAGTTCAAGCGGGGCTCAAAACCTTAAATTTTGAATATATGTAGGCATGCTGGCATGCACAATATATTCGTATGGAATTTACATCAATATTTTAATCCGACGTAAAGACAATTGGATTTTCCGACAGCTTAACCTATTATTTTCTTTCTAGCTAAATCTATTGTTCGCGAGTCCCTTCCCTAATTGACCCTTTCTAATTTTGTAAGGGACGCTAGTCAAGGGATTTGAAGTGATAGCTTTTGTATTTAATTTCTGTTGTAAATGCACATGACGTAAACTAATTGTGCATATGTTCTGCATTATTTCCCTTGATATAGCAATGAAGTTAATGCTAAAATATTGACAGCAAATTTGCTACCGTAGTGGTCATATCAAGAACTCAAACAAAAAGTCGAAAAGAATACGTTAGCAGGTGCGAAAAATCAATTTAATTGATAACAGTTACGGAAACTAAGAAACCTTTAACAGTAGAATAAAAACAGCAAAAACTAACTTAAATTGGTTGAGACTTGAGAAACAGAGTCATAGTCATGGTGTCAAATGAAGACTTCCACTTCCCATCGTACCGGTGCGAATTCCTGTCTTATTGATAGCAATTTACAAATACCTACCTTAAGTATGTGTAATGTTTGTAGGCATAGTAGTAATATGATATTTTACTGATTACATACAGAATGAGATTGTAAATATTATTTCCATGAGCTTTTCACTATGGACGTATAGCTACTTACTGCCTTATACTCTCATGCAGATAAAATTCAGGAATGTCGTACCTACAGGCAACAGGAAAAGAAAGGTTGTAATCCCTGGTTAAAACCTTTTCCACATAATTTGCCTAGGCCTTCATGAATTTGTTGCGGTTAAGGTAAAGTTAGTTCCAGGAGTTCGTAGGAGAGACGGTTTACTAATATTAAGGGAATAATCGGCGTTTCATTGAAAGTAAATTGTAAAGGTTCATTATCTCTGCGTCTAGACTTCATAAATAAGCTTAAGCTTTGTAAATATGACTTTGTATGGATACTCAAAGGATCGATCTTTTAGACGTTAATCACACTATCGAAATGAAATTTTAATTGTAATTGAAGCTACTGATGATGCCTACTTGAACGTTCTTGGGTAATAAATTATTACTATTTAGTCCATGTGAACGTTACTATAATATTCGATGCTGGCAACCAATTATATTTCGTCGTGTTTAAAGTCTGAGAATACGGAAATAGAGTGATAGATTATATTATTTTTGGGGCATAATATATTGGTTAATTATTTAGAAAGTAGGGTTGTCCTCAGAGACATAGAAGCTGCTTTGATAAGGTGATAAAAACTTCAAATGTAGTGTGCATGGTTAGCTTACTTATCAAATATAAACATCTTAGGGGTAAGTAGGAAACCTGGACAAACACCTAGCCATTCCTAGCTCAATTTATTTTCTTAGAGCCCAAAAGACAAAACTAGAACATTATGGAACTCAACTCCAGAACTCGACCATTGGGCAAAGAAGAACCTTCTAGGTTTGCTCAAATAATTAACTATAGTTGGTGGTTCCTTTATGTCAGCCAGCATTATTAAATGCACGCACGCATGTTTATTTTATATTGATTTTTTGAAGAGTATCAATTCAGAATGTTTTTATGGGGTAGGTACTAAATTATATTTATTTTAAACTCCATTCAATTTTCAAATAGAAAAACTGCACACGTGCACGTTTTGCTTTGCTTTCTAAATGATACGTACACAGACTAGACGCTATTATAACAGAGGCTTTTGGGTACGGAACGGTAAGCTTAGTTAGATCCATCATTAATTTATAATGCTTTCCTTATGAGCGTTGGTATGTCCAGTGTCCCCGATTAGTTAAAGAGAAGTGGTTATTATAGGGATAAGAATACTTTATCCTAGTCAGACTGATAAGATCGTAATCAACATTTCCTTTGATACACAGAGATAGGGACAGAGTACAGTATAGGTAGCATTTAGTAAATAAAAAGTTTGTTTGTTCATAAAAGGTAGGTGGATTTGGGTTTACTCTCCCTCCCTCGTGTCAGTAGATGTCTACTTTTGCATGCATTTATAAATAATGGGCTAAAATGTAATAATTGTGTATTTTTGCACAATTTTGCGATGGTGATAAAACGTTCAGCTCCTTGCTACTATTTACTATCTATATAGGTAATTATTCCTTACACAGAATGTCTATACATTATTTAAGCATGCTTTAGTGTTTATTAGGTATTTTGCGATAGAAAGTTATGAGCCTTAGCATAATTAATACTTATCATAAAGTGAAACCCCAAAAGCTGAAGCGTAAAAATGCCATTAATTAACACAAAGGGAGAGAAAAAAAACATTTATTCGGGTTGACTATAGAATTATAAACTGTTAATTGTAAAACAAATAATTGGTCATTGAGACGTTGTTCAAATATGATATTTATGCTACCCATAATACGCTATTGAATAGTAGGTGGTTGATTAAATATTTACATAACAAAAGTAAACAACTGAATATTAAGTTGTGTGATTAGGCTCGTTTGCTTTGTATATTGTGACACGAGAGAAATAACGCCATTGTTCTTCAGTCCAATCATTATGTAGTCCACTGCATAATATTTATCTAGCGAACGGATACTAAATACTATTTATTACTTTGTACGCCTTAGTCACAATCACAATTAACTGTCTAGAAAATTGACATGTTGCGATGATAGTCGATGATCAATTGGCAAGCACAGGATGTATTCGGTGTGTTCATAGAGCAGGTATAAAGGTTAGCTCAGGGTGTTCCGTGGCTACTCCTCACAATTGAAAATTGATGAGTTTCTAAGGTCAGCCATTTTTTGTTAACACATAGGAGTCCTAGTGGATTGGTGGGATCTCTTATGGCAACCTTGTATTAACAAAAAAATGGTTATATTAACTCATTAGATGCCACAAGCTTCACAAAATTAAAATATCGCACATTCTTTTTTCCTAACCAAACATTATTGCCGAACCGAACGGTTTCAATATTAGCCGTTCAGCCGATGGTGGTGATCTCAATGTAGGTATTTATACAATAATATATTATAATACAAATGAGATCTTTTGATTTCAAAAATATTTCTACCTGCATTTACATTAAAAAATATATCCACAAACAATAGAATCAATAAATGCAGCTAACAATGTTAGCAAGCATTAGAGTTTGTTGGAAATCCATTTTGTAGGCATAAAACAGTCAAAATTAGATGGGCGATTTCTAATCTTTTGCTTAATAGAATTTGAATTGAGATAATTATTAATAAGATATAAATTAAATTATATACAAACAAATATTTTTACTCGGACAGGTAGATTTTCTAATTAACCGTCAAAAAACCTGTCCTACACAATTTTATTAATAGCGATGCCTGTGTGTAGCCATGCATGTCTTCAACCTTTCAGAATATGTGTTCTGGGGACACCATAATATGAGACAAAGCTACTGGGAAAAATATGATTAATGGTAAGGATCAAAATGTCACGAAAATGCTGGTAGCCAAACGCTACTATGTTTTCTGTCCGCTTTACAATGTTTTATGTTAATTTCTACTGTTGTGTATGGTTTGGAGGCGCACGTGCGCACTTGAATTTTTTGCTTTGCATTTGGTTCCTATTTTTCATTGAAAGTATGATTATGTTTATTATATGGAGAGAGCAAATAAATATCATTAAGTACATGTCTATTTTGGTTAATTATAGATGCTTATCTGCATTAAAAATAATGCAAAATATAATGCAAATTATTTCTATAGTTATCTGTAATTCTTAGACTGTAATATAGAGAATTTAAATTAATTTCTTTTGTTTTTGCAAATTGCAAATAAAATTTCTACGAATGTGTTCATATTAATGTCCCACTGCTTAATAGCTACAGCACCTACTTACTCTAGAACCAGAAAGGAAAATATAACTACGACCAGACAGTGGGACAAATTTTTCATATCAATAAAATTGAAGCCGTGGTATATTTATAAAGAAAATGCACATTAGAGAATTTCCTTCAAGTACCTTCTTAAGGTAACTCAATAAATAATAGAGTTATTGATTTTGTATATAAATGAGTTGTTGCATTATTTATTTTTCCGAGTTGCTTAGTTCCTACATTCGAAGTATCACAATGGCTTTGTGAGTTTAATACTTCAATTTGCGGTACTTTGTTTGTCTTGTACCAAGCAAAAGATAAATTGAAAAGTTTTAATCATACAATTCTAAGTAATTTCAATGCAATTGTATTGTATAAGTATTTTGTTAGTGCTTGCCAAACATAAAAACATGGCATGTTAGCACACCGCTAAGTGTAGACACGTGTGTAGTCTGTGTAGTACATAATGTAATGTACCCAACAAAAACATTATACAGAACAATTATCGATACACAATATCATCATTTGTGTGTCGTAGTCTTTGCAGACACATAATAAAGTCTGTCGGAAAACTAAAGCTGTGGTAGTTTTTAAATCCAATGGAATATGCCCACAAAATATTTCAAAAATATTGAAACTGGCCAATTAATTATTATTACTGATTACTGACTACATATTTATATTACCTACCACAGATAATATTATTACTGGTAGGTACCTGCCAATTAATTTACCTATGCTAAAAAGTTTATTTTAGAAGTTCTACGACAACAATCATAAATAGGTAACTGCCTTCATAGTCCTCTTAGGCATGTCCTCCTAGGCAAGGCTGTGGACTTGGACGTATAGATGTGTGGCAATATCAATTTATCAATACATTGACGAATTGTCGAAATTCTTAGGCATGCACCATGCACCTACTCACCAACGCTACCCAGTTCAAACGGTCACAGTTCTACTGCTTGTAATTGTATTGACATTGTGAGGTATTGCTTTGCAGTGTAAAGTCTAGTCAGACGCTGTATGAGTATCTGGAGGAGATACTTGAGATATCTATTTGAGTGGAAATGGAGAGACAGCGGGGCAGGTAGAGGAGAATGGCTGGAGAGAGATATAATTCCCGTTAGTTCCAAAGTTCCAAGAAAGTAGGGGTCGGAGGCGTATATTTTTGACACGGACATGACATAATGGCAATGAAAGACAAGACACGCTCGATAGTCAATTCAATTGTCCAGTCCTTTCAGTCACTTTATCATTCAACTCGATTCGTTCCAGTGCAGGGAAGAGGGAGCTATGGAAACGGGAACAAACCTCATAAAAATTTCACACTTGTTTCTACTTTTCTCCAGGCGGAGAGTACTTACCGGAAAATTGCAACTTATTGTGCTTATATACAAGTAGACTTTATCATCATCACTTATAGAAACATTTGTATCGCAATGTCCTTTCCGCACTCTTGTCCCCTAGTTGCTCTGCATTATGTATCGTCATTATCCCCGAAATGTACGTATATCTTCTAGCTATCTCACAGCCATTACCTGCTTATTTCCCCGGCCAGACAGCACCCATGAATTATTGCATACTAATCACTAAAACCTACAGGTATGCCGTTCCTCTTTTCTCCGAACTCTATTCCAATCGGATGTCCGTCAGTTTGGCAAAAGACAGTTTGGCAAATGAAAATTTCGTCCAAAAATGACCCTACGGACACTGGCAAAACAAAAAAATGACCTACTGTAGTGTGATGCACGTATAGATGTCAAATACTAAAGATGCTATGTAATGCAAAGTACATGTTAATTCATTATCAGCTTCTTCATATTTCACTCACTGCACTAGAATGAGACTGTCAGTATTCTTCCAGAAATGGCTACGACCAGAGTGAAATATGTTTCCCATACACTGAATAAAGTTACACACAAACTAGCTCAAAATGGAGATTCTTATTCTTAACACAAAAAGGAAGAAGATATTGGTACTGTACAGAAAGAGGTAACTGTTGTGCTTCATTAATTGAAATTGATGGTACTTTTGAACGTGGTAGAAAAGGATGGAAAGACGAAGTTTTACACAGCAGCCATGAACCACACAGTGATATGTTTTCGGTGGACATAATTAATCAAAGGTAGGGCTAAGCAAATTGCAATTGATAATCCGCTAAAGTGCACCGGTGATATTTACGATGGAATGCTATGGAAGAATGTGTGGTGAAAAACCTCCAATGTGGAAGTTTATTTTAGTAAATGATGAAGGAACAACAACGCACAGAAAATGCATTTTTACGCATTGATAATGGAACCTTTCCACCGAGACGCAAATTGATGAACGTGAAAATGAATAAGAGGCTTCAACGAACGTGCAGAAAGTATGAGAAAAAATGATTCCCGTTTGCAAAGTTCATAAAAATTATTGCATTCAACTTAAAATAAGGTTTGGAATTTAAATCGTGTTAAATCTATGCCTATATCTGGTAAGCATTATCTAATTTTTAACTGTTTTATGTAAGTTGTAAGACATGACATGCTATTGCTGAAATAATAAACATAAGTTGCACAAAATACATTATTTTGCCAAACTGTCCGCACCATTTGCCAAACTGTCCTTTTGATTTTGCCAAACTGCCCGAGCGAAAAAAAATCGCTTTGCCAAACTGTGTTTTGCCAAACCTACCTACAACCATTCCAATCCAATGCTACTGATAGTCTAAACTTGCGGATGCATTTCTTATATAGGGATTAATATTCACTATTAGACGCCCGATAACTTCTGGCTTATAATATAACTACAGTTGCTTATATTATATTTATTGCTAAAGGGCTTTTCCTTAGCTTGATTGGAATTTGTGAAAAGAAAAGCATAGATGTATGGTGCGATATTAAGAGAAAGATATTAGGACTATTTTAATATACATTTGCAGTGTTTGTACCGCTATGTGTTTTCATTGAGTAAAATTGTCATAAGGATTGCTTCCAAATCGTGTGCGGTCTGGGGAGCTATTTGGGCCACGTCAACTGTTTTACATTGCTCCAATATTCTACTCGTTGACCTTATTTCAATTAGAGTGATGTGCACAACTAGTACATTGTATGCTTGAAGATAGTGGAGAAAGTTTCTTTTATAGGAAAGAACTTTTAGCAACTTTGCTTTTGCTGCTCAACAGAATTATAAGAAATGAAACAGTATATATGTCGTATATACTTAGCTACCCACTGAGTCGTAGCGAATAGGTAATGATTAATTAGGATTTTACCAAGTGGTGATTACCAAATAAAATTATTAGAATCAGTAAGCATTTTTAATAGAATTTATAAATAATAATGAATAATAATTAGTTACAATGAATGAATGTTATAGGCAATACTCCAACTGTTGTCCTTATTGGGAATTATGGCCATAATGATGGACTATAACTTTCCTACCTATAATAGCTCTACCCACCCAGTTAAAAAAATTCATGGATAATAATTTACCATTAAATGAATGATGTTTGATTGTAGTTAAGGAATGGCTTTTATTTACTTTTAGGACAAAATGTTAATCCCTTTTGTGAATTTCGGGGGAGGAGGACGATGTGCCTCTTTTCTGACTGATGTATTGCTTTTAGAATTACAACTTTGTGTGTATCTAGTAGAGATTTTAATATTCATGCAGTCTTCAGTATGCGGTATTGGAAAACAATTTCAAGCATAGGTATTTAGTTATTGCAGTTTTGAACATGATTTACAAACACAAATAATACTCAAGATGAAATAATATGAAATGAATGAATATGAACAGGTGCGTATCCAGGAATTTGATCAACGGGGTGCACCACTTTCATTTGACTTGAACTTAGCATAAATTCGCACAAAGCGCGAAAAAATTTTCGATTGTAAGCCACAAAAGAATGAAAATAGTACATTTCGCACGCAGCGCTAAAATGTTTTCGTATTTTCTACCGATTATGGGTCAAAAATCCCTCTTTTCCCCAGATTTAGGGGCCCATGCTTTTGTATCAGATTCAATCAGATGATTCTTTCATCTGAGAGTGACGTCAGCATCACAACACATTTACTAATAATTTGTCAGACTTTCCCGAGCTCCGAATCATCTGAACTCAGGACTTTTCAAGCATCCATCAGCAGATAAATAGAACTGAATATCCGATTCATGACACCCAAGTTAATCAGATACATGATGAAGTCGTAATGCGCGCGCGCTTTCAGTGTTAGCCAGATTACTGTTAGCATCCTATTGTCAGATATCGCATTTTCAGATATGGTCATGATACTGATGAAATGGTATGCTCAGATATGGTCATGATGCTGATGAAATCGTATATTTAGACTAGCAAATAGCATTATTAGATATACAAATTTACAATACTTTTTATTTAATAGATATTTAATTGTTATTAATTATATCATTCAGAATTACATACGTGATTTAATTTATACTTTAATGTATATTTACATTTAATTTATGATTTACTTTATGATTGCATGTGATTTAGTTTGTGATTTAATTTTTAAAATTTAATACAAGAGTTTATTGCATCTTAAAAAAGCTTTTTTATGAACCAGGGGTTTTTAATGGTAGGAAAGATTAACAACGAACTAGTTCGTTGCTCATCTCAATTCCATACAGTAGAATACATAGTACAATATCAATAAAGTATGAATAAAGAATCAATTACTCTTATAGCTCATCAGCATTAAGAGGAACAATTATACCAATGACATGAAATAATAATAATAAATATATTGTATCATAACTAGTTTAAGAAATGTGTATCCTAATATCGATAATTAGCTCAATTATCCATAGCATTTCGTATGATTATAGCTACTTATCGTCGTGCTACGCTGGCCACATTCCATAACATACTAGTATGCGTAACATACTAGTAAGTTACGCATAATTACTGATAAAAATCTTTATGTACCGAATACATATTATTTACTGGTGCCTTCCAAGCCGATTAATGTTACAACTGTATGAGTACAGGCAGTTTTGCTGCTCCAGATTCCTCTGTGTTTTCTTTTCATCTTCTCCATCTGCAATTTTGAACAAACAAAACGGGAAATAAACAATTGGAAAATTTCTTCAGTCCTAATTATAGTGTTGTGCCAGAGTAGTAACACAAAAATGTTAAAAAAACTGTAAAATTTCTAATACATAATAACTGCATTATTGTTCACTCAGACGAAATTTTTTCTTTGACAATTTTCAAATAGAGTGTCATGTACCTTATTCTCAACAAAAGAATGCTGTTGAGATGAGGATGACGCTACAGCATTTTTTCCCGTACCGCTGCTCTGATTCTAAAAATAAAAGTGAATAAAATTAGCAAATTCCATCAAACATTTTTAAATATATTTTCCGCTAAAAAAATCATACTACCCGATTTATTTTCTTAAAACTAATCCCTAACGTTATTCATCATCTATTGTAAACCTGTCTGTATGTATTAATCTTACTTACATTTTTGGATGAATTTGGAATGACAGGCGACAGCAGTTCTCTGATATCATTTGCACATTTGACCTCTCGCAGGAAACAGATGGTAATGGTATTATTCAACTTCGGATTGATTTTACTTTTCGAAATGTCTTCAAAAATTGTGAATTGTGTCTTCAAAAATTGTTCATTCTAAAACAGTACTGCACTGCACTAGTACTATATAATGCAATTATAATTTCTATTGCTAACTAAAACGAAATCGTTTCTTTTTGACAATTTAAAAAAATAATTTTATGTACCCAATTTTTAACAAAAGACTACTGTCAGGAGTAGGATGAAACTGCAGCATTTTATTCCCGGCACAGCAGCTCTGCTTCTAAAATTGCAATTCTAAAGTGTAAATTAGCATATTTCACGAACAAACAACTTTAAAAATTATTATATTTTATAATAAATCTTACGAAACATACTAGTATGTTTCGTAAGATTTCTGATAATAATATATATAATATATTTTCTTATAAATAATGTCATTGTCATTCATCGCCATCCATTGTACGCATTAAAATTTAACTTGCATTATCGGAGGAATTTGGAATTACAGGCAATGACAGTTCTCTGATGGCACATTTGACCTCCCGCAGGTTATCCATCGTGGGATTGATTTTACTTTTCGAAATGTCTTCAAAAATTGTGAAGATAGTACAGTGGCATGCACGACTCGTCGTTGATCCAATCCAAATGCAGCGTTGATATTGCTTTTTCCCGTTAGCATATAAATGACTTTCCCACTTCAACCCACAGGCTTTTGTCTTCGAGGTGAATAGCTACACACATTGACGTATGTACGAATCGGATGAAATCCGATGAATACCGATAGCAGTACATCTGCCTTTCAGTATACAGCGCAGTGGTTTTCAGAGTTAATCAGAATACGTATTAACGTCTGATCAATGCTGACTGTCATTGTTCGGTGTATAAGTTGCAATGGCGCGTGTTTTACGACTTTGTCAGATATCGGTTAGAGCATACGATGAATGCTGAACAAACGATATCATTTCCTCATGTTCAATCAGATTCAATACGATAGTGGAAATTAGATGAGCGGATATTTACGTCACAAATTCAGAGTTGTTACGGCATCTGATAGCATCTGATTAATGCTGGAGCAAGAGCATGGGGGGTGCACGTGCACCAGTGCACCCCCTAAATACGTGCCAGAATATGAATCCAGACCAATATAAAATAAAAGAATATAAATCTATACCCGTTTTTTTAAACTATGGTGAGATATTCAGAGAATGCTTTGGAAGTAAAATAGAAATGGTAATGCATGGTAAATGGTAAGGTAACTATTTAATTGCTAAATCCACGACACGCAAATCGACACCTTAGATGGCAATTCTTCTAAATCCAAATCTCCTCATTTTCCCAATTGTCCTAAAATCTGCCCATTTTCTCATTTCTCCTAAATTCCAATCTCCTCATTTTTACAATTCTTCTAAATTCAAATTTGTTCCTCCAGAAATGGGATAACTCCGTCTTTGTGTGTAGCATTGTGCCGTTGTGCCGTATAGACACAGGACAGGATTTCTATGTAGAGCAGGACAGGATTGAAGCGAAATTCTAGAGTCCTAATAATAGTTGTTTGAAAACTGCTACTAACTTTGAACTAAATGTAGCCGGTGTAGGTCTAAATGATCGCATAAGAAGTATTAGTACCGTATAACTCGAATTAATTGGACCGGGTGAACTATTATTTCACCATACCATTTTGTGCCAAAAATTAATAGTTCACACCTAAGGGGTGAACTATTAGGAGTGTAATTTACATATAAATTTCTTATTGGTGGCCAAAATTTCGCGAAAATACAATAGTTCACCCGTAGGGGTGAACTATATCGAGGGGGTGAACTAATTCGAGTTATACGGTATTAGCCAAGTCGATACAGAGAAGCGCAATTAAAATGTATTTAATGACAGTTTTAATAAAAACTATAAAAGTGATTTTGTCATCATTTATTCTTCTAACATATAATAAATTGCTTTCGATAATTTTTAAGAAAAATTAAAATATAAGAATTTCGGTTGACAATTTGAGTAGGTACTAGAATAAGTAGTTTCAGTTTGGAGAAGCCGTTATAACATCAGTTTAAAATCGTGAAACAGGGTTAAATTGGGTTTTACAGTGCTGAATATTGACAATGGTTTTAGGTCATATGGATAATGGGGCATTTAGGATTTAGGAGAATTGAGAAAATAGGCAGATTTGGATTTAGGAGAACTGAGAAAATGAGAAGATTTGGATTTTGGAAAATTGCCATCTAAGGTAATATTATACCGAATACGGACGGAGGAATAATTGCCCCGCATAAAAATTTTATGTAGTAAGTAGGTAGTTTAACAATCGGAAATTAGTTTGATACTCGGTGAATCACAATAAATGAATAAATAGTGTATTGATGTTGAAGTTGTGTTTCTTTTTAAAAGTTACATAATAGACAGCAAACATAATTGCGTAAAATAATATATATTGTTGTTTTCTTTTTCAGTTTTCTTTCACGAGGACTTAGATTCAGAGAAATACTTTGACGCTGCCGTCCTGTATATCAAAAAGAATCCGTACCTAAATGTCACAGTCGGAACTGTGAAGAAAATTCATTCAAATGGCACTGATGCTACAAAATTGATAACTGAAAGTAACGACGACATTATTTATAAATTCATTTACATTTAGATCGTTTCATGGAAGTAGGCACAGTTATTTCAAATAAGTTTAGGTTTTGAAAAACTTTCATAATGCAAAAATAATAATAATATGTGCTACCTACTTATAACGTATCGAAGTTCGATGGATTTTTAAAAAAAATCAGTTTTAACTTTTCTAAAAGAACATAGTACTTACCAAAGATAGATCATAGTAAATTGACCTTTTGAATCTAAAACATGGATACAAAAATGTAACGATGCCAAATTATTCGAACGTAATACATATATGTATGTAGGTACATCCTATTCGTTGCTAGTGTTTACAGATATTAGATTTTTGGAATTAATGACCATGACATACATTTTCTATTTAGCAAAACGTCTTGAGGGTTGGTGTTGGTAATGGTAAGAACTAATTACAGTTATTAATATTCTGAACAGTGTGTAAAGAACTAGACGAAATGACAAGCGGAGCAACTCCTCCTGATATTGCAATAGATTTTACTCGCCAAGGAATTCCTTCAGAGTCGGTGAAGATCCTTGTGAAAATTATGAAAATACCAACTATATCTGCAACATTTGGACAGGAAGGAGATATTCGGTAAAAGTTAATTACGTTATTGATGAAATGAGAACCATACGCCAAGATTCATTTATAATTTATTTACGAGAAGATTTCATAGTCTAATTTGGGAGGAATACCTATATTCGATTTATACGATACAAACCGCCGATAGTATAATTTCTAAAAGCAAAGTGTATTGTAGATACCAATTAACCAAGGGGATTCGAATTGCCATCGACACTAAAACCCCGAGGACAGGTTTCACCTGGTTCTAAAATCCGGGTTATTTATTTCTAACCATTTTTATGCTACATTTTTGAACGGGATTTAGTCTGTGGAGACTGGAGACTGACTGGAAATAACCAGTTTTTTAAAGGAAGAGGCCACCTTTCCTCGGGGGCTCGACCGGCAGCTTATGATATTCGCCTATAAATTATATCACTGCAGAGTGAAGACTGAAGTTTCGGGACTATTACCAATAGAAACATCTTGCATGATAGCTATACTAGGCGTTATCATAATAATATGCATGCAATTAAAAATATTCTTTTACTCTTCGTAAATACACATTTTTAAAATTTAAGGGGCTCTTATTTTGCTACAAACATCGTTTGGTCACTTTTGATGTTTTATTAATAGTGAGTGGCGAAATTTACAACCTAATCAGATGAAGTACTTGATACAAGTGTCCCCACCAGCGGATGTGCTCGTCCAATCGGTTCGCTCAATTGTTGACATACAGAACATGACAAGTGCTGTCCTACTTTTTGACGAACAATATGGTAAAATCACACATGTGAATAGCATTTTTAAGTACACATTTTACATTGTTTATGCATAAACGTATATGGTGTGGACACATAAATTACATTTTTTGCAGAAATGTATCATAAATACAAATCTCTTTTGCAAAATATGCCGACAAGACATTTGCTCACGAGAGTGGAAAGTGATACAGCTGCATTGAGAAAGCAAATCCATAGACTCGTACATGTAGACATTGTAAATTTTTTCATCGCTGCTACTGTAAGCGAAATATCTCAAGTTTTGGTAGAAGCGTCCGATCCATATGTGGAGGATGGGAAATATTTTAGTGACGAATATGCCTGGTACTCCATGTCTCTGGTAATAAATCATTAATGATGATATCTTAAATAGTAGTACGCAGTACGCACTCAGTCAGTACATCAATAATTCATTCATGATCGATGAAAACAAAACAAGGCCTCCACAAAATGCACTGCAAAATTTCTGACACTAATTTGCACAACGGCGATGGAAATGAGTTTTGAGCTAAAGCCATATGTATACTGTTTTATATTAAATTCACATTTACAAGGCCCCAAAAAGTGGTTTTTATAATTGCATCTGTAAGTGAAGTACACAACCAAAAAACCGTAGTGCAAAGTGCAGTTGAACTTGAAACTAAAAACCCAGTGCAGTATAAAAATAATATTTATGATTAATATTCTATCATTACCATTCTTTATCTCCGATATTTAAAAATGGCGTTCGAATTGGTCAACTATGTAAATTCTACAAAATTAAAACAAAATGTTTTGTATGAGTAGGAGGAAGGGTACCCGAAATGTGCTGGGTGCAAATCTGATGTCACCATTGTCCATTTGTCACCTCAGCTCAGTGGGGCAAATGAAAAAAGGAGAGGTTTCCTTGATGCCCAAGGAACGATACGAACTAACCGATTGACGGATATGTTTTACTTTGATTTGGCTGTGGATGCAATTATGACCGTCGGGTGAGTAAAACGATATACCTACCTAACTTTAAAAATTATACTATCTTCGATGTATTCTGACTGAAAAGCAGATTGTACTTGTGAAGTTGTGGTACTCAACCATTGCAATGCTCAATAAATAAGTAAATGACTAGTATAAATGAATATAATTTAATGCTGTTTATTTATCCTAGATCAATGAAACCGACAAGTATGTGGAAGGCCCCACCGAAAAGTCAGTGTGCCAATTATAAGGATGCGACCGTAACTGATGATTATGATTTGGATTTGTTCAGCAAATTCAAAGAGATAGCCACCGGACAAGATAACATTTTGGGGCCTTTCAATCTAGAAGGAAACGGAAAGAATTATGCCACTTTCTCCATGAAAATGGAAAGATTAGTTTTTAAAGAAAACCAGGCAGATGCTATTACTAAGGACGCTGTCGGTGACTGGAACGCAGGTTTCGGAGAAAAGGAACGGATTACTTTCAAAACTGGCAAAGATCTTAAAGACCATGTTGCATTAACCGTGTTCCGCATAGTCACAGTCGTTGTAAGTAGTCAATGGTGTCGCATACTAATAATTAATTTAATTATCTATGTCTTCATGATTTGTTACAACTATTTTAAAAAATAGTTTCATTTAAGGCTCCCCACCACAATACGGAAATTCCACAAGCTCAGAATATCAGTCTGCAAATTGGCGTACAGGGGTAAACAATAGTGTAGATTCCAAATATGGAATCCGCTATCCCGTTAGATAGTTACCCCCCCAAATTAGGGGTCCCCCAACATAACGAAAATTCCCTAAAGTAATAACAAGTTGACATATAGGGGTAATCGATAGCGTAGACTTCAAGTATGGATGGACTCCACAATCTCATGAGATCATTAATGTCGGAGTTAGAGTTCCCTCTAACAGAACTAAAAAACCATACACTCTGAATATAACCTTGCTTGTTAGCATAATATAGGGGTAATCGATAATGGTCTAATGAGATCCTGGAGTCAATATTTGAATTCGGCCCTATTTGATTATCCCAAAATCGAACTGAATCTAACTCGTACGCTTCTGTTCTGAGTATATAGGAAATTTCCGTTATGTTGGGGGATTCCCAATTTGAGGGGGTAATAATCTGACGAGATAGTGCAGTCCATGTTTGGAATCTGGAACCCCTACATGCCAACTCATAGGCTGGTATGCTGAGTTTTAGGGATTTTCCGTTATGTTTGGGGGACCCCTAACATGGAGTATAATGATCGAACAAAAGGTCATATTTGAATTCTACTATTCTTTGCTATCGATTATCTCTATTAACTTTCTCTTTGTGTAACTTTTTTTATTTGTTGTGCTTTAATTTTCCAAGAATTTTATCAAAAAATACCACCGTACTTCCCATTCATTCATCAGCTCTTGCTGAAGGAAATTGTACTTTTTTATACATTCTCTGGTCACCAAGTCACGTTTTTCTGTAATTTGGTATTCCAAAGAAAGTTTCTATTCCATTAATGAGCGTAGCAGGAGATAATTTTCCAATTAACAGTCAGCCGATACTAATGAAATAAACGATTGTATTTTCTTGTAAACATCTGAAACCAATGTGTCTTTCCATTCGTAGATACCCTTTATACTCGTATAATATAATTTCCACACAAAACCAAGCTAATATTTTTTGCATGTGATTGTAGCAACCACCATTTGTGTACAAGACACCAAACTGCGACGAGTCTAAAGATAATAAGTATGCTGCAAATGACTGCTATTCAGGATACTGCATTGATCTCCTGAAGAAAATTGTCGAAGATTTGCATTTCAATTGGACCATACGAAATGTTTCTGACTATGGGTACATGAATGAAAAAGCTCCTCACGAATGGACCGGAATGGTCAAGGAACTCAAAGATCGGGTAAAAGCTGAATACTCGTCATTATTAATATCACTCAACAACTTTCTTCCGATTTGTTTTAAAAACTTTAATATTTTATGGCCTTTCAGAAAGCAGACATAGCATTGGGAGCAATGTCAGTGATGGCAGAAAGAGAGAGCGTGGTCGACTTCACCGTCCCTTACTACGATCTCGTTGGGATCTCAATTTTGATGAGAAAGCCGAAAACTACGACTTCACTGTTTAAATTTTTGACGGTGTTAGAAAATGATGTGTGGATGTGTATTCTTGGGGCTTATTTCTTCACAAGGTTCACGTCCATTGAATAAAACATAGTAGGTAGATTTCTGAGCGTCGATCTAATTCCTTCCTATAATTTTTCATTTTAGCATCTTAATGTGGATTTTTGATCGGTGGAGCCCATACAGTTATCAAAATAATCGTGAAAAATATGAAGATGACGAAGAGAAACGAGAATTCAATTTAAAAGAGTGTCTATGGTTTTGCATGACTTCTTTGACTCCCCAGGTCTAATTTTGTACCAAAAGCAAACTTTTTTATCCTGTAGACCTCACAAACCTTAATTAAAGCGCTTATAAATGTCACGATTGTCTAATAGAAAATTTTGAAATAATTTTGTCATAAACCTTAATGTACATACCTAATTATGTTTTAAAGCAGCAATGTTTAATTAACACTATTTAATTGCACTAGGGAGGAGGTGAAGCACCGAAAAATCTTTCCGGGCGTTTGGTTGCTGCTACTTGGTGGCTGTTCGGATTTATCATCATTGCTTCGTACACAGCTAACTTGGCTGCTTTCTTAACTGTCTCTCGTTTAGACGCTCCGATTGAGTCCCTTGAAGATTTGAGCAAACAATACAAAATTCAATATGCCCCTGTAAAAGGAAGTTCTGCTTGGATATACTTTGACAGAATGGCTCATATTGAACATCGATTTTATGAGTAAAATTCATAAACAACCTCAATTAAATAGTAATTTGCATGTATTGAAACGTCATAATCTATTGCCCAATTTTTGCCTTAGGATTTGGAAAGATATGAGTCTGAACGACAGCATGTCAGATTTTGAGCGATCTCAATTAGCCGTTTGGGATTACCCCGTCAGCGATAAGTTCACTAAAATGTGGCAAGCTATGCAAGAAAATGCACCACCAAATACATTTGACGATGCTGTTAAACGAGTTCGTGGGGATGACAAAAAAGAGTCGGATGGTTTTGCATTTTTGGGTATGAAAATGAAGTATCATTTTTTGTCAAATAAAGCAAATGGTGTAGCTAATTAATAATTGTACATGACAAGAATAGCCGCATGGTACAGAACCATTTAATTAGAAAATTAATTCATTAATGAAATGTTATTAACTGCATTTGTAATTTTTTGGGTGTGGGTATGGATGTGGTACATTTAATCATGACTTCTTGTACTAAAGCTTGAGCCTTAGCTAATTTTTAGTACAAACAAATACAAAGATGTTAATCTTTGTTGTAATTCTTTTTGCGGAATACCTACTGTGACGACAACAGGTGAAGCTACGGACATAAAATATCAGGTGGTCAGCAATTGCGAATTCCTCCAAGTAGGAGAAGAATTTTCCCGTAAACCTTATGCGATTGCCGTGCAAAAGGGTTCCCCTCTAAAGGAATCATTTTCCCATATGTAAGCAAAGCAAGAGCTTGTTAAGCAGAAAAACTAGTTCACAACAAATAGGAGCCCAAGCCCATCTGACTGGGACATTGGACAATTTTTAATTTGTGTTTAAAATGAATTTTACCTCGACAAAATCCGGAGAGGCTTAATTAGTACTTGTTGAGACCTTTTTATTATTTTGTCGTTTATTTTTGCATGCTAAAATGTTGAGATTGAAATCACTTGCTGAGATACAAAGCAGTGAGGCCCATCGACCACTAAAAATTAATACTAAATGGTGGTTAGTAAAATGCTATTTAATTATGTAATTTAGTGTATCAGCTTAGAGTTATTTCGCTGGTATAACTAATACGCAAGTACGTGCGTGTTTTAATTGTTTTTGGTACGGAATTACGATTTGATACGTGTACATTTCTGTCGCGGTACCTCTCTAGGAGATGCAACAGACATCCGCTATGAAGTACTCATAAACTGTGATGTCCAAATGGTGGGAGAAGAATTTTCTCGTAAACCGTATGCTTTAGCTGTACAACAAGGCTCCCCCCTTAAAGATCAATTAAATGATGCGTAAGCCTTTTTCTACGTCATTCCATTGACTGAATGATGTTTCATGCACTCTGTAGATCACCATTTATCTCAAATGGCAAAGCATTTCTTTCACCATTTACCTTTACCCTGAAAATGGAATAAAATTGAAATGATAACAATGAAAAACTATGTATCACGTTGTAGGATCTTGAAATTGCTGAATCAGCGTCACTTAGAACAGCTGAAAGAGACGTGGTGGAATGACAATCCGAATAAAGCCGCATGCCCCAAAGACGACAATCAGTCCGATGGTATCAGCATCCACAATATTGGTAAGTTTTTTCCGTCCATTCTCTAGAAAACACAACTTTGAATTGCAAAATAATTTTTAATTGTATTCTTCAGGTGGTGTGTTTATTGTAATTTTCGTTGGGATTGTGATGGCTTGCTTCACTCTCATCTTTGAGTACTGGTGGTACCGCAGGAAGAACATTGCCCAAGAAATGGCTGAAATGGCCCTACCGGCTCCCAAGGAGTTTGGCACTACGTTCAACGTGGAGAAAACAAACTTCAACACCCAATACAACAAGTATGCTAATATCAATGTTTGACTTATTCTCTAAATTCTCTATTTCACCTGCATACATAATCAATTTCCTGTTGACTAATCTGAAATTATGAATGGATTTTTCAGACAACCAAATCACACAGATTTGCCGTCTATTGAGAATTCGTGGTAAGCAAATGGAATTTCTGCTTGTAGAAATGTAGAAGATTTCTTTGACGCTATACAACTTACTGTAACAAGAAGTTCATAGCTGTTGGCGTTGAGGGCTTTAAATATTCTAATTCTAAATATGTATTAAAATTAAAATTAGTTTACTTACACATGTACCTGCTTAAATTATAGACACCTGTTAATTACAGAATATAACATACTATATTTCACCGTATGATTTACTATTAAGTATTTATTGTTTCGTGTATATTTACTGAAAAATCTAATTGCACGACAAATTATAAATTATGTAAATACCGTTACATAATTAAAAATTATGCGGCATAAACGTACCTAATAGTTTACAGTTTGCTGGTTTAATTTTCTAGATCGGTGTAAGTTATATCTACATACTAATATGTAATTGTACCTGCTTTTATTAAACATAGCGATTATCTTATCAATGTCATTTACATGAATTATAAGCATGAGCGTTTCTTAGCTGCTGTCAGCAGTAAGAATACAGCTTAAATATTTCTGCAACTTGATTATACATGGTGGATTGGTGGACGATATAAATCTTTCGACTATTCATAATTGTCAATGTTTTGTCCTAATCGTATGAATTGACTATAAAAATTGGCTATCAATATGTACATAAACGTCAAGGATATATAAAAAATCGGGATCAACACACAAATTGTAACGTATTTAGCTCGTTCATTCAACAAAAATTCAACGTACTCTGTAAATCATTATAAGATTAATAAACGTCACAGATCAGTGTACATTCGAATCAGTTCATTTGCTTTGATAAGATGTTATTTATTTAGGACCCATTTAGACCCACGGTGGAATGTTTAAAATTGATAACACATTGCAGTATTGATAATATACTCCATGGACAGGACAGACGTATTTATTTATTTGTACTACGCAAGAGATAAACCCCTATTCCACGAAATAACCTAACCTAACTGGTTCATCACATTTGATTCCTGTCTTAATTCTTCTCTCTGTCGTCTCTACATCTGTCAGTTTACTTTTCTTAACCGTTTTGCCTTTGAGTCATTGTGAAATTATGCAAATTAACCTCATTGCTAGTTATGTGTGGAATGGAATGCTCGTCTAATTTTAACATATGCTTAGGAAATAATTTCAACATAATAATTTCCATGACGTAATGGCTATATTCAGCGATGAGCGACCTCGTCAACCTTAATGAACCTTTTTTTTCTATGCAGAATAGACGATGTAATATAATATGTCCTTACCTAACCAATTTTTCTCGAATAGCAGATTACTAAGAATATCTAAAGAAACACTATGCACGTGATTGCATCCTGTTGTAACATTCTTTTCTGCATTCAGCAGAGATTGCAATTACATCAGATGATGCTGATGACACACGAAGTTAATGAATCACATTTGCTAATCAGAAAACATGAACATCTGGAAACGTCGCATAGATGTGACTTAAAGAGGAAATACATACAGCAAGAGGCCAAGTTGTTTGCAACACAACGCAGTTGCTTTATTTAACATTAAGGAGGAATAAATTCCAAATACAAGTCAGCCGATGGGATTTTTAAAAATAAAAGAACAAAAATTATCGCAGTACACAGTACTTACTAATTAATAACTTCAAAAATTCTTGCTAATTTGCTGTTACATTTGTCAACGACTTTAGCAACAACCTTGTAATCTAATTATAGATGTATTTACATATACATCTAAAATACTACCTAATACAATTGCAGTGTCATATTGGATTATATTAAATTTAGATTAGGTAGTTAAAGGATATTAGGTATGTGTGATGTATGGTAGGCTTAGTCAAATCAAGTAAATATGGCTAGAAACGCGTTTAAGTCCTAATGCGTTGTTATAGATAAATCGATGCGTACAAAAATTTTATTATTAATTTTATCAAAAACGTTTTTTTTTTCTTCAATTATCTTGGTCACCATCTTCGTCTTCCTCATCCGCCTGCTCTAACCAAAGAAGCCACTGATTCACCTACAGAAATAATTAATTGCCATTTAGTCTTGCTTTACTTAAAATAAGTTGAAATCATTAGAATTAACGGAGAATATTAAACTAAGAAAATATTAAAGCAGTGGATCAGCTAACCTGAAACAGAGCATTCCCCTTCCCAGGATAGTCATCCCGAATATCTTCTTTCCACTTCAAAAAGGCCTCTTCTTCGATTATCTCCAGTTCATACATGTTCATAAACCATCGGAGTAGCATGACTGTGGTTTAAAATAAAATTATGGGTTATGACGATGAAATTAATGTGTAATTAAATATTTATAAGATTTCGATATAGGAAATAATTGGCATATAAATTGAACCAACCTTTCGGAGAGTCAACGGCGAACCATGCAGCTTGTAAGGCATACACAGCTATAATTTGCAAGTCCCCTTGATCTCTCAAAAAGCTCCCTATGACGGGTTTAAATTTCAGCAACAGTTCTTTTTCCTTTTCTTTTGTTGCCTTTTCGTTGCCACTACCTAACTCAGTCCCAATAGATTGAGATGCTTCCTGTAATCAGTTAATGTCTTTTAGAATTCTTTCTGTGGGTTTTTTTCTGATGTTTAATTAGTAAATTCATATAACTTACAGCAGTAACGTATTTGAAGATTACTGTAATGAGAGCACTTATAAATCCTTGTGCCGTGTAATAAGCGGGGTCAACGCTGTCTTTTATCCAAGCCAAAAAGTCCATAGTGTCGGAATTGTTCTAATATGAAGATATTTGTTGTTATTAAATTGTTTAATAATTTATTTATTTATTTAGAATTGAGCTAAAATAATTCGTACTTGGAGCTGTTTGGCCATTTCAGCCTGAATTTTTAATAATGGGAAAAGAAAATGAAGTTCTCGTTCCTCTAAAATTTCAGCCATGCGATCCTTAGTACGATCAATTTTGGGAAGTGTATTAAGCAGATTAATCTAAAATAAATTGAAGTCATTCATTAGGTTATTAATTGCTCAAATGGATTAGTTATTCATTTTCTATTTTTAATCCAATTATTTTGAACAGCTACCTTGCTTTCATCGAATAAGTTGCAGAGTTTCAATTTCTCCATGGTTTTGCCGAGTTGCTGCAATACCAAGAGCAAAAAGGGATAATGGTTGCCATTTTCTACAGACTCGGCAACTTCAGCGAGAGTAAAAACGTCTTCACTAATTGCAAGAGCGGCAAAGGCAGCAACGTAGGATTTAATGCGAGGAATATCCGCCTCTAAATCACCCATCAAGTCTAACATGTTTTTGAAAGCCTCTAAAAATTGAGCTCGAGTAGCGAGTTCGTCCTTGACAGCGTGCATCATTAAAAAGTAGATAAGCTCTCGCTCCGATTCTGCAAGTGTCGAAGACAATACTTAGAACCCTTGAGTTTTGAAATTTGCTTGAATTAACAGAAATAACTTAAATTCGTACCATTTTGATCTAAGGCTTTATTGAGCACAGCAGTAAGAACGTCGGTCATGAACCGGTCCGGGATCTTCAATTCTTTCAAGGCTTCCGTAGTAACCTTTTCGTAACTATGCTGAAGATATTCATCGACGAGATCTTCAGCTTTCTTCAGAATTTCATCTCGTGTAGGACCCTATGAAAAAAGATTTTAATGTAAAAATGTGTGGGAAATAAATCCAAAATTTTGTGAAAAAGGAAACAATTTTTCATTGTAAAGTACCTTCTCCTTCTTCGGCTTCATTTTTTCAATCGCATTTTTAGTCGATGAATTTGGAGGTTCTTTTGGAACGAGGACATTCTGAATGGGCGTTTGTTGAGCCACCGTAATTGGCTTTGTTTCGTTTAAGACGGGAATAAAAACATTCGGCTTCATGTTGTTCGGGAACATCTTCATCATTGAATTTGGTGGTGGTCGTAGAGACAACTCTTCAGATGCAGGAGCCATTTGAGTCACTGTTCCTGAGTTGGCCATGTTATTCATCTGAGGATTCTGCCCTTGCTTCATAAATCGTGGAGCAACAGGAGCCTTGTCGTAGCCTGCAAATGAAATTAAAAAATCCAAAGTTTTTAATGTCCGTAATTAACTTAGTTCCAATTTAATTCGATGAATAATTAAATGAAATTTTCCTCACCATTGATAATCATATTGTTATGATTATTTCTGGCGTTGTTGTGGTGCATCGCAAGCTGACTATGGTGATCATAGTGATTTATTTTATTTTTGTGCTGCTGCATGTAGAAAGGTCCAGTAACCGAATTATTATGATTATTGAAATTCCGCATTCCTCCAGAAGGCCGGTAGTTTGGTTGTGGTCCGGGATGGTGATAACCATTGTTTTCAATACTAAAAAGAGACAAGAAGAATTATTGTAGTTGATCGTCGGTTACGTATAATATATCTTCATCAACTCTCAATTTAAAACTCCACCTTACCCCAGGGTTTTTTCACTAAGTGTGATGACCCCAGGCCCGGTTCCCAAACTAGTCATAGCCAATGGAACGGGAGCAAAAACGTCTTCCATTCCAGTCCGATTTTTCTTAGAGCCCATGAGACGTGGATTGCGTCTAGGATCTGTTAAATCAATATACGAATGCATTTTGGAGTTACAAAACGTTTTTAAAAACTAAAATAATAAGCACATTTTCCGTCAAAGAGTACACTCCGCTTAGATGCAAATGGCGAGATTTAGCACCATGTAATGCTAGCTGAATTTTACAATGGAACGGTCTTTCCTTGAAGGCCATTCCAAATAGGATTATTGCATGGCTGAATACAACGCACTCGTGTTAGGTACCTACTTGATTCTTTCACTGCGGGCACATAGAAAATGCATACAGCAGCGAACACCAAATTTAAACTTGAGAATCGGAATGATAATACATAGGTAGTCATATCAAGACATATATCATATCATATAATAATGTAAATTAGCTAGTGATATTGAATACAAACAAGTCTGGTGCTTATCGGGAGTCTAGATATTCTAAACTCAAAACCCAAACAATACTTTTGTAGATATTTTTGCTTTGATTTAATATTAGAAACGAACTGTAACCTCGTAAAAAATTATGATTTGAAATTTGGAATTCTGTTTTTAAGTTAGGTGGGTATATTTAACTAATGCTGGTGTAAGTTATTAAAAGACAGTTTAGATGCTACTTGATCGATTACTTGGCATTCATAACGTCATAAATCTATGTAATAATATAGCTATATCTTCTTGACAAAACCTCCAATTTTATTGGTTTTAAGTTTTGAATATTTTTAACCACTTCCAGGCAGTTTCTGCTTTTTAATTTTGTTAGCATTAAATATTAATGATGGGAAGTGGATGGCCGATGCATTCAGCCTTAATTATTTTAGCTTTTGAGTAATTAATAAGGGATAGCAATAGCTAAGATAACGTGCTCATTTTGCCATAGTGGAAGGAAAGTGTTTGTACCGATTTGCAAGTAGCGAAAATCTTCCTGTGGCGAGCGATTTCCATCCGAGATTCCTAATTCGTCATGAGCTTCCCTTCGAATTTCTTGAATTGGTTTAGGACTTTCCTTCTGAGAAATAGTTTGGCGAGGGAGCCAATGATTTTCCCGAAGTTCCAATACATCTTGCAGCATGAAACGTATGCGAGAAGGAAGCTTTTCGATATGTGAAAGTTCCTTCATGCGACTAAAATACTGATCCATCAAGTACTTTCCCTTGTCATTATCTAACAGATGTCCACATGTGCTCATTATCTGACACAAACACTCAAGATCTTCCGCCTTCGTCTTCTTGACCAGCTCCTCGCAACATTTATGCAGGATTGAATGTGTGAGCATTTCCAACTTTCCGAGTTCACCAATAAACTAAGATGATCCGAACAAAAATCCTCAGTCAATTTCAAATCCATTGGATGTGTTCCATTTAATTATGCAGATATTGAAGAAGAAGAAGAAGGTGACGAAGGGACTTACTTTGATGTTACCAAGCATCTTTCTCTTGGCCAGAAGTTTCTCCTCTTCTTCTTCTGGTGTGAGCCGTTCGGTCCTCTGATCGAACATGGCTGAAGCCCTGGCTCTGTTTTCGTATTCATCTTGACATTTATTAAGTAGGAGGCGACGAAATGTAGTAGTGTAATCGGGATTAGGAGGGTCAAAATTGGGCACTTTCTTCGATAATTTTTTACATAGCTGAGCGTACATACATACGTACTTGGGTTCTTGCAAAGCTTTCTCAAATATCTGCAATGAGCACAGAAGAAATAAGATGTTTATAATTCTCCCAGCAACTCCGACATTATCATTTTAATTCGTGTCACTTTCTAATTGCAGTCAAGGCACGGACATTAATCCCGTTCATTGCATTCCTAAGTAGTTGAATGAAGGGTAGAGATGCGAATTAGGTTTATGGCCTTACCAGAAGTATAACCCCTTTGAGCAGAACAATGGAATCAAGTCCAACGTTAACCAATTCCTCGCTCAACCTATCGAATGTTTGCGGGGTGAGTTTATTGAGTATACCTCGAACCTAAAATCCAGATAAAAAAACTTTTATTTACTATTTCCACACAACAGTCATGCATACAACCGCTTGATAAATGACAAGGATTATTTTCCTAAACTAACTGCTGATAGGACACCGTTGACACGGTTGCTTATTGCTTTTACAAGTTTATGACTCCATTAACCATACCTGGCTTCATATGCCAGCTATGTTAATAAATGGGAAAAAACTTTGTGATAAGTGACCCAGAAACATTCTAAACACAAAACTTCCTTTTATCGTGGTCAACTGAATTTAGGTCTTAAATGAAAGAAATGCAGAGAAGCTGCTGTACATAAAATAATATGGCAGTCATATAAGAGAGGCAGGCAGGCAGGACTGAGTGAGTGAGTGAGTGAGGATTTATATGTAAAGAATCTTATCGGGCTCGACGGAAGTCTCACAGCACATAATTGTTGGCTTAGCTTAAGTAATACGGAAGTGGAAGGGAGCTCGATGATATTGATTGATCTCACATCTCTCACTGTCCTACTAT
Organism: Tomocerus nigrus; assembly: GCA_019776505.1. Lineage (NCBI taxonomy): Eukaryota > Metazoa > Arthropoda > Collembola > Entomobryomorpha > Tomoceridae > Tomocerus > Tomocerus nigrus. Next base: position 28,746 of record JABASI010000334.1, read on the forward strand.
TTTCCTTCAAGGAGCTACTGTACTACTCCTCCAACTCTAATCAGCTTCTGTTCAAACAAAAACTTACTCTTCGGAACTTGGTATCATCGCTATTTTCTGGAAGTGCATCTCGTTTAATAGCAGAAGGCGGAATCCATCTCTCAATGGTGCTGGATTGGGAACGTATTTCGTCCCTAGAATGAAATAAATATTTAAAACCATTAACATCCTTCCAGATCATATTTGTCAACATCAGCATGCAAACGTTTATTCTGCCAACTACTAAACCGTAGAAATGGAAATACTTTATTCTCATGTCCTAATATTTACGCTAGCTCATAATTGATTAGGTTGCATCTCTATCTAACTGCGCAGTTAATCTTCCTATGTACGCCACAAACACAGGACCGTCTACAAACTGTGGATTATTTTAGGTAAACGACTCAACATTAGAGAATATTAGAGATGTTCATATACGCATGACTTTAAAATGAAGTTAGCCACGGACAAAGTAGAGAGCAGAAAAATATGCACACACACAAAGAGAGAGAGAGAGAGAGTACCTAATGGGATTATGCATCTGCAGCGCAAGTAATTGAAACGCAATTAGAATAGAGGTCAGCTTAAATATACAACTGAGGACAAATTTCAATGAATAGTCCCGTATGTACTAATGAATGACTTCAGATGCTGAGATAAGGAAAACTTGAGCAAACAATTTAACAGTTCAATGTAATAGCTAACAAAGAAACTAAACGGACTGTACTGCCCGATGTGTACACAAGAGACTCCTCTCTATAAAAAATATAATAATATTTCCTAACAAAAATGATCATTAAAAAGTAAAATATGTAAATTGAAACGTACCTGCCCCCTAAAACACGAGAAGCACCTCCTTGCTTTGCCGGCCCTTCCGTTGTTATTTTATGTAACACAAATTCAGGGAAAGGTGAGGATACCAGCAGGGGATGAATGGAGGAAGTAATTTTGTCGGTTTTTAAGTAAAACAGTTCACAAAAAGTATTCCTCTTATTTCTCACTTAACGCTAAACCTCTTCCACGAGAGCACCCTTTCTAGGTACAGTGTAAAAGGTCGACTGGTCCTGTTTAGTTGAAATGAAGGCAGGGCAAGGTCAGGAGACGCGTTGTAGCTGTAACCCGGCGAGTAGGTACCTGAAACAGAAAAACAACTCCATGTAGTCAATTCCCTTCTTGACGAAAATATTTTTCACATTCCACATGGAATTTAACGCTCTAGTAATTCCTCATGAAAAGCGGTGGAGGAAGAACGCATCAGAAATATCATCAAGTCTACTTTTCCCCAAGAAAATATTTCCTACATATCTGAACCACTTTCCAAGATTTAAGGGCCCAGGTAATTGTTTTCGATATTTATACATCAACTGCTATTTTCAGGATCTATTTACAATGTCAACTCGTAGTTCCACCTTCCACCCCTCCTCACTAGATACAATTCATGCAAACCTTTCCACAAAGATTTACATGAAAATTTTCAATGCAAAATTTTTAATGGCTATAGAAATGACTAAATGACTATGATGCAGGCATGCAGGTAGCACCCCTGTAATAATAATGAGGGTGTTATCTATGAAAAGTTTATTTTTACAGCAGGATGTAAATATCCAAGCTACAGAATAAACAGATGAAATATTTATCCGGGTAAAAAATGATAAACGCACCAGCCATTCAAAGACCCTGTCTTCGCGGACTAATTGGTGAATCGGGTCGGGGAGTTGGAAAACTGAAAAGATAGGAGGTAATTTGGGAAACACCCTGAAAATTTGAGTGAAGGAATGGGAATGGAGGAAAAATGTCCGAAAAGATAAGAAACATGATGACATAAAGCATTAAAGATAAAATGTAAAGAAGCAGAAACATCCGTAAAGCACATGCTCTGCCATTCTATGGAATCGATCCATGTTCTTCTGCCTTAGCGACAAAGGAGCTTAGTAAAGTCAGAGTCAGGCAGGACGGACGCACGGACGGAAGAAAGGGGAGTAAAAAAGGAGCGAGCGAGTCGACTGCACTGCACTGGCTGGGATTCATTCGCTCCTCGCCTCGCCTCGACTCCACCACGCTACGAACGAACATAACAGAGCTCTGTTCGGTGATTGACCCTTCTGTAACGATCAGCATATAGGAAACACGTGTTCATGGACGACCCCAGATAACGTGGAAGCTATGCACCAGCCAGCCTGCCTGTATCAATGAGCATTGCTACGCTACTCTCCGCTTCCTCTCTCGCTCTCTTCCATTTAGTAGCTCAGACTCAACTGAAATTCATGCAGCGAGCGATCTAACTAAAGCACTAATAATAATACCCGTCCCGTCCGTCCCATTCCACTATGAACAAAAGATAAAGGCAACCCAGCCCAGCATTTTCCCAGCAGACATCACATAGGCATATGATTATAATATTATTATAGGGATGGAGCAGTAGAACCGTACAACTTATGTTATTACTATTATTATGATTTTAAAATGCAGTTTGGTTCCACTGAGTCCACGTCCCTCTTAGCCTCTCAAACAAATAATATCACAACACAACAATTCAACTCCCCACCACCATTCACTCCTGAAACGTCCAAAGGAAAAAGCCATGAAACCAAATTGTTTTGTAAGCGTTGCGTACTTATCTACCATACTGTACTCACTGTACTGTACATAGTGCATAATAATCTATGGATAATCTCAGCAATTGTACAGCAACGACGAATGATGATTTCCTCTCCTTCTTCTAGCTACACTCCTATATTTATGCACATACATAAACTACGTAATAGTATTAAAGCTATTTATATTAATCTATGATAGACAAACTTGACAATCACTAACTGCTTTAACTCGTTTGCTATTTTAGTGATAATTTAGACAGCTCATGCTTTATCGTCTCGACTGATTTCTAGTTAGGGCGATGACTAATCTCATGCATCCTCATGTATATAATCCCTTCCAAGAAATTCGACTCGCTCGGCGAAGCACTCAACAAACTCATATCGTTTCGTTAGTACATAGATAAATGTTGTCTATAAAATTAAACAATAAAACTGAGTCTATCTCCATTTCCGCCTTTCGACCCTCTCAATAAAAGAATGACGAATGGCAGTGTGGAGGTAATTAAAAATCATGTACAATGGTAAAAACAACGAAACCTTGGACTTGATCTACCTAGGCCAGGGCCATGGCCGACCCCATCAGCTATAAATCTCTGAACTTCATAACACGTTATGACTAATCAAATTTGTAATTGCCAATCACTGACTGTTATTTAATGTCCAAACAATACAGTCTGATGCTCGTTGAACTGAGGAAAGGAAAGAACTGTTTTCAAACAATAGACTCACGTTATGTACATATATAAATACATTGACACAGTTGGCACTCTTCCTGTAATATTAATGTAGATCCATATGTACTTACAGTAATACCAATAATATCATAACTGTAATTAGAAAACGTAATGAATAATTAAATTAATGATGCTGCAAAGCATATTGATCATCTATCTTCTTTCACTTTTCTTTGAACAAAACGTCACACGAACGAAAACAGGAAACTGTTTTGTGTAATAAGCTAATTGCTTCAAAGCACATTGAAATGAATGGGAGTCGCCCGGAAAAATACAATTAACGTTGCAGAATATGCAACCAGAATAATGCTGACATAATTATAATTACTAGTGATGAGTTTAATAAAGGGAATTATAATTCCCTTCATGAATATTAAATATTAGTTTCTATTTTCACTAATGTGATGTGTGATTGTGTCATTATAGACAATAATATAGTTGAATTATTATTTCAGTTGTTTTACTTGTTAGTTGAGGAGATTATGAGCTTTCCCAGTCGTAAGGCAGCGTGCTTTACAACTATTTTTGTTCTTTAGCTGTAGGCAGATGTTGGAGATCAACGCACCGATAGTCAGCAAGGACGCACAAAGACAAAGAGATGAACGCAGGATTATTTTAGCGCTGTCGTACACCAACAAAAATTAACGAAACTACCAATGATTTATTTTAAAAAGCCACGCGAGGGAAAAACGTAAAGAAAATTCAAAAATCAAGGTTTAAGAATCATGAATGTTAAAAGTGAAGAGAGGAGAACAATGAGCTGCGCTAAACTGAGACTGACTGATCGTAAATCGTAAATGCTATCTGATTGATAGCTAGCGTTCCATAAAGCTGCGACAGCGACCACCTAGACCAGACCTACGTGTCTTTACTGTGTAAATTACTAGTGCTCTTACTTATTTACTACTATAGCTTCTCAACTCAAGACAGCTCTCAAGTCGAGCCTCAAAGTTCCAGAGACGGCACAGAGCTAAACGGTCATAATTATGTACATGTACATGATTGTATAATCCTCTAGGAAAATGCAGAGTCGTAGGACTCGTAGCATAATAAGCAATAGCTCCGTGAAATATGGAAAAGCTGAAGCAGCTATTATAAAACAGGGAGGACAGTAAATTATATTTGCTATGGCAGTCGACGGAAATTTTGAAAAGGCACAAGAATTATGCAATATTATTTCCGATGTCAATAAGTTCTTCTAAACTATGCAAACCAAGAAAAGCTGGCAAGGTCTCTCAATTGAAACTTCATTAAACTTAGAATTAAATGATTTAAATTCGGAATTAATTTAAATGAATTGACATTTAATTTTGCAGTCGACTAACTATACTTGCTTCACTAGTCTCACTTATGACAATGATTTCTATTAAAGCAGGCTTTATAAATATCATAGCGCCATATATTTATTATATGAACTTTATTTTTAGAAACCTTTTATTATTGCATGAGTGCAAGACTGAGGTTCACCATAAATTTCGTGAGCCGTTTCGAAGAGCGAATTGTCTTATTTTAAAGCAAATGGCAAGGTTGATTGTACGCTAATTGCTCAGATCAAGAGATATTGGCACGAGTTCTAAAATAAATTTTATGGCTACAGCACAGAGCCAGAGTTTGAAAGGAGCGTCTATGTACTAAATGAAGATTTTCATTATTCCGCAGGGCTTTACATATTGTGTAATTTTGTTTTATGTACAGATCGAATTATCATCTCTTAGATCAAGCCTCTGAATGTGAGGCCGCCTACTTCTATCTCGTCTTACAGTGACAACAACAAAAGTCGAAAAGTCTACACGGGGGTCAAAGGAAAAAGAGTAATAAATGTCTTTTTTGGGTGTGAGTTTGAAGTTGAAATAAATATATAGTAGGAAGAGTAGTCAGAATAAATAAAAGGCACCATCATACACAAACAAATTACCAGGTAGCATACGCCGATAATGAAAAATTCATTTCTGTAGAACGTAGCTTGACTAGGTAGCTAGGTACTACATTATTATTTGTGACAGTGACAGTTGAGAGTTGAGAGAGTGAAGTCATTGCTGGGCAATAATAAGAATGTTCAGGGGAGAGGAGGATTTGAATTCGTACGCTGACATGCTCATGAATAGTGTATTATTTATGTCTTCAGCCAATAGTATCAATGCCAAGTCTAATGTCTATGCTCCTGTTTCTTATTACCCGCCCTGGAAACTAAATTACAATTGCTAAAGTATTCATGGGCTGGAAAGCGCGCCTTCAATTTTACATGGTGAGACTTGAGACAGGGAACGGTCTGTGAGGTAAGGGTAAGTCAACAAAATCTAATCACACGACGAACGGTTGAAATTGGAAGGATTTCAATCTCCATGTAAAATGTCCCTTTGCTTGTCACAGTGAAGGAATTGCTTTATTATTGTTTGTGAATTTATGATTAGGTATTATTTTAGTGACATCGTGCGTGACATCGTAATAATATGTTAGTTGCCAAAGTTGCCTATTATTTATTTATATAAGTTGTACACAGTTACCCTGCTGTGGTTACTTGATTGATGTAGCAATGAATCACTGCACAATTTCCTGACTGCCTATTTTTCATGTTATTTTGTCCTGTCTCAGCTACTAGAATAGTAAATCCTATTATAGGACATGACCACAATGTGAATTTTATACTGCTAGTTAGTTTATTTATTTCCTGTGCTGCTAAAAGTGGGAATGGGTAGACACTTGAGTACCTACCACAGACTATAATAGTATAATATACTTCTAATATGCACATACCTGCGGCAAACTAGCTTCCCTACCGGTACTACAGAAGAACTGACCCAGTTGCATAGCTCCTACCAGTTCCTGTTCCATTGATTCTTAAACATATTGATCCGTTTCTTTCTTAAAATATTTAAAATAACTACTTCAAGGTTTATAGTCTAGATCTAAATATACTTAATGAGTATATGAAAAGTAGTGGACCTAATCTCTTAGGTATATGCCATGGCATTGCATTGGTTTCTATTCCAGCATGTGCATAGCTAAGTACATAGGTACGTAAATAGCTTCATTCAACGCTGTACTCTCTCAAAAGCAGATTCTTCTTGACAAAATCCGTAGGGTTGCCAAATATGTGCAGCCGAATCTTTGACGAGTCGAAACACTTACTTCTCATTAGACTACAACTGCCACTCGTGATCGTGACTGGACAATTTTACGTAGGTACCCCTTTTGCCAAAGGCTCCATGTTATTCTTCTCTTTCATCTTTGTCCTCATTCCTACAACCCTGACCTGCCTGGATCTAGCAACCTGAATAGAAAAATCGAAACATACCTAGTAGGCCGCTCAAGCAATTATTCCACTTTCTTCTCACAAAGTTAATCTTAGAATTGACACAAATTCTGAAGGAATTCTGCTCTTTATTAAATGTTAAAGAATGAACTTGGGTGGGTCTAATGAATATAAAAATGTGCAAATAAAACTCTAGTCTGAACAATTATGTTATTGTCACTTTTAATCCAAAAATAGAAATGATGAAAAATAGACAATAAATTGAATTCTGCCAATTAATATCACGTTTTAATTCTTCCCTTCAATTCAAAATGCAGGTAATAATATACCTACGGTAGATGAACACGTTTTGAGTTGAAGTCGTTAAATCAAAATTGGGAAAGAAATACGACTGCAGTTTAGAAATAGAACCAAATTGGCAGTCTAATAATAATCTGAAAATCTAGTGTAATAATAATCTCAATAGGCAGTATGATATAAGAGAGCGAGTTGTGAGAGGAAGAAAGGGAAAACTGAGTTCGGATTTCATAGACAATTCCAGGAATAAAGACCTGCATGTAATCGATAGGAATTATGAATGCTGTAACTGATACAGTCTTTGACATGCGAGTGAAACAGATACCGTTAACGTGTTCTGCAGCTACGCGTACGGAAGTCAGAAAGTATGCTGCTCGTGTAGCTTTCGGTTTGTCTTACTATTTCTAGAAGGGAAATGCTCAGATTTCTCAGAATTGCAGTTTCTATTTGGAACGACGCAAGTGCAAAAGTAATAATTTCATAGTTGAAGCTATTTCGGCATGACACGGTTCAGAATAGCGAGACTGTGGAAACAACTGCGAAAATTATTAGTTGAAGAAAGCATGCGTTTAATTAATTATTAAGGGATGTGGAAGGATTTCGCACATTGCTGGAATTAAGGATTATTATCAATGGAAGATGATTTTTTTTTCTTTGTATCTGATTGAGAGTTCTGACAGTTAGCCTATGAATGAACAGGGATGGGTTGAAGTAATCCTACAGAAAACCGGATTAGAGTTTGAAGGTCAGGTATTGCAAGATGCAGACGATGACGATAGTTAATTAACGATAACGTCTGAGATTCTATGACGTAAAGTTAGAGTCGCAAACAAGTGAGAACATAGAGACAGTAGTTATTAATAAATATTTAGTTGTCAAAGTTATCCACTAAGCACATGAAGGAAATGAGGAGAGGTGAGAGAGAACAAATTAGAAGGACGTAAATCTCAATCTAAGAATAATTATTTCGTCTAAGTCTTGTGGAAATGGATAGGGACAGATTTGTGTGTAGGATGAATTGTGTATGTACTACTGTAGCTACCTACATATTTTATATGCAAAGTAAAGATGAGTGACTTAAGATAGGAAATGTAATAAGGGACCCACCTTGAGTAACAGAGTGAAACGGGGATCGAGTGGTCGAATTCTTTGTAATAAGCCTTGGCTTACGAGAGTTAGTTAAAGTTCAGTAGAATTTCTGAGGTGAATGAGTAGGACCGAACTGAAATGAACCACGACACACGTTGAACACAGAAAGACAAGTTTTTCGGTTCTATCTCCTTTGTGTTTGTGGGATGGTTTGTTGGTGACTGAGCTGAGGTCTGTGGTCTCCGTCCAGGAAGTGACGTTCGTGAGTCAGACTGCCTGATCTCAAGAAGGTGAGACAGAAAGATGACTTTCTTCAAGTCAGCCAACAGATCCGGAAAAAGTTTAGCTACTTTAACTGGGGATGGAGACAACGTGACTAGCAAATGCAGATCTGCTATGCTAGTCACTAATTGTCAATGTGGAGACTTTCATACGCTGCAAATGACTGCTAGATAATCTTCCCTGAGCAATTTCTGTGTAGAGGAAGAATCAGAGGAAGGTGGCTCTTAATTTACTACACCATTAACTAACGGTTCTAGTATTTATGAATTTGATGCTGAACTCTGGTGTACTGTACTAAGAGACGGAGTTGGGTTGGAGTTGGAGCTGCAGAGTTTGTATTATTACGACGTCAGGGACTCAGATCAGAAAAAAAGAGAACTTGACTTTTCTACAATGAACTTTCAGTTATTTAGTTAATGAAACGAGGAAGGCGGTATAGAAGGCCAATGTAAATATCCAGACCAGACAGACGGTTCCAGTGAGTAATGTAATTGCAATGTAACGTAAACGTAATAGTCTAAAGTCTAAATAATGTTGGATAATGCAAATGTCGTTGTTCGGAAACTATGATAATCAGATCAGATAGAATAGGCAATAATGTATGTGGCAGAATAGAATCAAGACATGAGTATGTAAGTATAGGCGAATCGTTTTGATAAAATACCTGGCAGAGAATCCAATCGGGCAATGGCCGTCTTCCTGCTCCTACTCTGCTGCCTGGTCTAACCTTACTAACTCTTTTTCTCCCCCTAAATCTCTACTTTTACGCCATTATCGTCGGCCGCCTAGCAGATTCTCACGACCGGCACTTTATACATGAACACTCTAGCCATCTCCCTACCTACTGCTGTCTTACCAACATTGCCCTACCTTTCAACGTTCTCAGACACCGTACTCACCCTTAAACATCTTCATTCCCTATCCTTTCTTGTATTCATCACACTCAAGCCCGTTCGCAAGTTTTTCCTCCTAGAACCAACAATCCTGCTGCAAAATGCGCGCAGAATTATAACGCGTTTTCAAAATCTTCGAAAATTTAACCACTTTCTGCATCTCCAACATTTTTTGTATAAATCAACGATTTATTCTCTTTTAAATGACGCCTTTTAAGTTTTACATGAGGCTTTCTTGGATTTTATAAAAATGTTTAAAGCCGTGATTTGCCATACAATCAGGACGAAATTATTTAGCATGAATTTATAAAATTAGTTAGATGGCTTTAAAAAAATTCAAAAATTTCCCTGTTAATCCTATGATATCCTTCTTGAATTTGGTTAGTATTAGATTTTTTAAAGATAATCCTGTGCTTAATAAAAAATCAAAACACTTAAGTGGAGCTAATAGAGACTCCTAGAATGCCGTGGCAGGAACACGAACGGGATTGAGCTGAATGCGCAGTCTACTCTGCTCAATCCGATACATCATCATCTTTACCACGAACAAACTCTTACAATGTGATGAGTTGCTGCTACGGCAGTGATATTGCTAAACCTTACGTCCTCTAAGCTGGCATATTCAACTAAGAAAATTTAACGACGTCTTCAAAACAACAATTAGTACTAACTGCAGTAATAGATGAGGCTTTTTTGCATTTGTCAAAATAATTTGAATTTGTCTATGAATTTATACTCTTGCCTGAAAGTAAAAGTACCTAGATGAAATGAAAAGTTGTTTTTACATGACATGATTTGCTTTGCATAAAATCACTCTGGAAACGTTTATAGAAACTGCATGATTTACTCATAATTTATTGGCCACTAAACTTCCGGGATGTTTTTTAATTGTCAGTGGATTTTAATATTGTAAGACATGCATGTGATAAGAGTTGGATAATGTAATTGCTATTTATAATTGTATAATTATTATTTTAACTGTTATGGAGGGATTGAAAGTGAGATTCTGAAAATGAAAATCAGAGAACAATGCAAATAGGTAGCTACATATGAATGTAAACATAATTGATTCTCCACAGTTCATAACGATCATGTCGTAAAACACAAATGGATAAGTCATTTATTGGAAGAGTATTTATGGACTACAATATCCTACTGATCAATATCACTGCCAATTATGTTTATAAAAGTTTATCTGCTTCTATTTATTTGTAATTTTAGTAATGACGGCCTTCATAGGCCTACAATCTTATAATATTATTAGGTATGTTGTATACTTATTCAATAACAGTTGAAACTCTTGATTCGGAACCTGATACAGAGCCTGGTGAGCCAGAACGAGACCGCGAAGAGGATCTTGATCTTGAAGGGGACCTGGAGCCTGATTTTCTGGAGCCCGAAGGAGACCGAGATCGAGACTTGGACCGAGATTTGGATTTAGACCGAGATCTAGACTTTGATTTTGATCTGGAGCGGGAGCGGGATTCTGAACGGGAGCGTGAGCGCGATCGGGATGCAGAGCGCGACCGTGACCCTGATTTTCGGGAGCCCGAGCCGGAGCGAGACCTTGATTTCCGTGATCCTGAACCAGAGCGGGATCTTGATTTCCGGGATCCAGACCCAGAGCGGGATCGTGATCTCGATGTAGACTTGGATCTTGAACGAGATTTGGATCGTGAACGAGACTTGGATCTTGAATGGGATTTGGATCTGGAACGGGATTTGGATCGGGACTTTGATCTGGATTTAGATCTTGACTTTGAACGAGAGTTTGACCGCGATTTTGATCCTGATCGGGATCTGGACCGGGATGCTGAGTCATCTCGGATGTGGGCTCGTTTACGACCTTCTCTGTTCTCACCTCCATCCGAGTCATCGGAGGAAATTATTCGCTTTTTCCTTCCCTCGTCGTCACTATCCTCTCTGAAAACACAAATAAAGAAATTGGATTTAGTAGGGCAATACTGCACTCTCATGTCGAGAATGTTCTGTAATTTGCATACCCGCTAGATTTTTTCCCTTTGCCTGAACCAGAGTCTTCTGAAGAAGAGATGGTTGCTTTTGACACAATTTTCATTCTCTGCTTCGGCGAGAGACCATCTTCCACTTTTTTCTTGGTGACTTTCGGCTTCCTACTTTTCCTGCCTTCATTTCGGGAACTGCGAATGTTTCGTTCATCTCCCCCTCTTTCTCCATGAGGACGCTTTTTCTTTAGTTTCGCTCAGTATTATCTCCTCCCCGGATGGACCCGAAGAACCATCTGAAATAAATCCTTCGTCGTCCCTCCTGCGATTCCTCTTTTTGCCAGAGCCCTTGGCATCTGGAGGCGGCTCCGTGCAAAACATCAGTGCATAGGGCATTCTTTGTCTTTTCTTTAAATTATTCTCTTTTTCGCCGCATTTCGACCATTTGTTTCCTTGCGTTCCTCAATATATTTCTGGGAAACGATTAAAAAATATAGGGTTGGAATTTAACTCTGTTATAATTTACATCGAAAAATTATTGTTAGAAATGGTTTTTTATACCAGTTCTTCCACTAGTTTGGCTCTAAATGCTTCTCTTTCTTCTTCTTGTTCCTTTCTTAGAAATTTATCTTCCTCGTCGATCTTTCTTTCTCTGGTTACATGGAAGAGAGCTTTGGAAATCAAGTCTTGACATTGCTGAGCCTCAGCAGTGCTTCAGGTAACTCGTATCTTGTGCGTTCTCTATTCATTGACAGATATTGAAAGCTTTTGTGTTCCATCCAAGTTCATTCACAGCCGTCAGTGCTGAAGAATGTTAGACTTTTCATGCCGCAAAGTCTGTGTCGCTAGTTTTTGAAAATTCAGAGCTAAATTGTACAATATAGACTCTCCGTGCCTAAAAATTAATTGGTTATTTATTAGTTGCCACTTCAAATTTCTGAAAATAAGGTGGGATGAGCATTGTCATTTAGCTTTTATTTCATGTTACGAATAACATTAATGCCCTTTTTACCTGTAAAAGAGCCATATTTGATCCTTCAAAATTTCCATTTCTAAAATATGCTCGTCCAAGATATTGTAATATTTTTCTCTGTGATGGTATTTGTAAAACTTTCCCCCACTTTTCATACTGCATCATCTAAATGAATTACTAATATTAGCAAATGAATTAAATGGTTACATAATCATTGTAATCATCTTATAGAATTATTGACTAAATTGTACTGCACTAACACATTGCTTCTGGTCAACCTAAATGTGTGCAGTATTAAGCCCAGCATCACTAAATTCTGCAGTTAATGTAATGTTGCTTCTCTAACTTGCCCGAATATATCTCTGGCCTCATTACACATTAACACACCCTTTGTGGGCGAATTCCATTAGCAGCCCAAATATTTTTGAGTCATACTTCAACACCTGTGAAATAATATTTTTGAATTTTGAATATTTACTTTAATCAATATTTATAGTTGATAGTTGCATGAAAGTAGGATTTTAATTACTAACGTAAATAAACTACAATAAAGTTCAACGTTGAAAACCTTGTTCAGAGATATTAATGTATTTGACTGCTCTATTACGTGGCCAGGTGGCTGTTAAACATCGATTTTGAGCACCTGAAATAAGTTTAAAAAATGAGTATTTAATTACAATCGAAATAACTGATAAATTACTGACGATGACGGATGGCACATCAAAATATCAAAAATATATACAAATTCCAAAAATGTAATTAAAATAATTATTACAATAATAATTAATTACTAAGATTGATGCTTAATTTAACTTCAATAATAATACCTATCAATGCACAGCTTAGAGAACAAACGGATATTACGATTTACGAAATGCTCCATTGATCGTTGATATAATATTATTGGTATAATATCTTATTATTAGTCTTAACTCTTAACATTTAATTAATAACTAGGTATAAATAATTTATACTTGTAATTTGTACGAATTATTTACTTCTTGCTTTTCCGCACTCCGCAGAACTTAATTTTTACAAATCCAGAATTATAAGTTTCTGTCACACAAGTGTCGATAGGGCAGAGTACAGGCTCTCTATACTTAGCAATCTATAATGTGTATGTTATTACTTCAGTACACAGGAGATGAAGGAGATAACGTAATGGCTTTGCTTAAAGTGTGACAATTCGAGGTCACAGGCTAAAATGGGACAATTCTGGGTGCTCTAATCCGAATTTCCATTATTTTCTCTAGGCACCATGGAGACGATATTTTCGAGAAAGTGAATTTTAGGCATAGAAATGAATTTTAGGAAAAAGTATTTAAGTGAGAATTTTTTTCTGTAAAGGATTTTTAGGTACTTTTCATGAATCTTAGAGTTCCTTTTATTGGGTACCCAAATAACAGATTTTTATTGTCTTTTTAAATTATTATGCGGTCCCATTCAAGTTAATCCCAATATTATAACCATAACCTTGCTAGGAAAATTCATAGTAGGTAGATACCTTCCTCAGCTACATATTCGCATAATGACG